>JAAGVU020000505.1:24704-46385 GCA_011763525.2 Mormyrus iriodes | reverse complement strand
ACTCCTCAGTAAAAGGCACATGACAGCCGGCCTGGAGTTTGCCAAAAGGCACCTGAAGGACTCTCAGACCATGAGAAGCAAAACTCTCTGGCCTGATGAAACAAAGATTGAACTCTTTGGCCTGAATGGCAAGCGTTATGTCTGGAGAATAGCAGGCACTGCTCATCGCCAATACCATCCCTACAGTGAAGCGTGGTGGTGGCAGCATCATGCTGTGGGGATGTTTTTTTGACAGCAGGAAATGGGAGGCTAGTTAGGGTCGAGGGAAAGATGAATACAGTGATATACAGAGACATCCATGCTGATAACCTGCTCCAGAGCACCATGGACCTCGGACTGGGACGAAGGTTCACCTACCAACAGGACAACGACCCTAAGCACACAGCCAAGATGACAAAGGAGTGGCTTCGGGACAAGTCTGTGAATTACCTTGAGTGGCCCAGCCAGAGCCCAGACCTGAACCCGATTGAACATCTCTGGAGAGATCTGAAAACAGCTGTGCACCGAAGCTCCCCATCCAACCTGATGGAGCTTGAGAGGTTATCCAAAGATAACTGGCCAAAAATAGGTTTGCCTAGCCTATAGCATCATAATCAAAAAGCCTTGAGGCTGTAAAATTGCAGCCAAAGGTGCTTCAACAAAATATTGTGCAAAGTCAGTGAATACTTATGTACTTATGTAATTTTTGTTTTTTACCTTTAATAAATTTGCAAAATTTTCAAGCAAACCTTTTTTTTACTTTGTCAGTATGGGCTATTGTGTGCAGAATTTTGAGGTAAAAAATGAATTTAATCCGTTTTGGAATAAGGCTGTAACATAAAATGTGGAAAACGTGAAGCGCTGTCAATACTTTCCAGATACACTGTAAGACATACAAGACGTCAGAATCATGATCCCACAGTCACCAACAAAATGATTGGATGTTTTTGGAGAAAGTCTAGAATGCAGCTTTGGATAAAACCATACCGGACGTTGCTCCCAGATCTCCCTCTGGTTAAAGCAGTCAGCTGTAGTCACGCTTCACAAAGCAAGAAAGCAAGGAGTGAAAACATTTCAGCATGCTTTGGATTGGTGGGGGTGGGGGTTAAGGGATACTCCTTCCCCCCTCCCCCAGGAATAGGAGGTGAATCTGAATTGCAGAAGTGTGAATCAGTTTTCTCTGGAGTCAAACCATTTACAATTTACGATCACCACCTTGATTAAAAACCTGAAAATGAGAACCGGTACATTCCGGAAAATGAGAAAAAAGTCATTAACGCTCAGCTGCAGCAGATAGACAGTGGCCATAGCCTGCTGCTTTTAGCCGCCTTTTCTGAAACCAGAGCATAGAGAAATAAGTGACAGTCTGATAATGTATCACTGTGGTTTGTTATCTGTTCCACAGCTCTGCTGCTGCGAGCGGGGCTCCCGCTGGGGAGCCAACGTCAGCGTTGGGATACCCCAGAGCCTCACCGTGGGGCATAACCGGCAGTACACAGGCAGTTCACTTTATTAGAAGGTGCGAATCTGGAAACACAATGGGCCAGACATCAGTCTACACAAATCGTGTATGTGCACTGTGGGAGCAAAGTGGGGGGCCCAGAGGAAAGACCACACAGACAGAGAGACAGACAGAGAGACAGATAGACAGACAGACAGACACACACCCACACAAACCTGTAGTCATATCTTTATGGGACCGCTCCCTTCATTTCTATGGGTAAAACCAACCTAATCCCAACAATGACAACCTTAACCCCTACCCAGCCCTAACCTTAACCATAAGTAACCAAACAAAATACAAGACTTTTTTAGTTTTTTGTTTGAAGTTACACATTTTTCTAAAATTGAGTTTCCCCTATGTGCATTTCTCAAGTAGAATTTCTGTGCTTTTAATATGCCTTCGAATTGAGTGCCATTGGAAAGATGAACAAAAATGACAGTGTCCTGGAAATGACCCTGGGGAAGCAGGCTGCATCGTGGTTGGGGATTTCAATTAGTAACACAGTTGTTCCTCTTTTAGGTCCCATAAAATATTCAGCTATAGACAGTAAAGGGTTAAGAAGACATATTGGATCAAAAATACCAGCACCGTGTGAAGTATGTATGATCACTGTGTGTTCTGGGAAGTGAGACTATGTTTCAGAAGGAACGGGAATTAAGTTTTATGACAACCAGTAACTAAGTGCTAGTTGCGTATTGATTCCATGTTTGTTCACCATCAATTAGTAATAATGGTTCATATATTTCATGCACTTGTTATATCTTTTCATGATTTGTACTTGAATAGTTGTTAAGAGTTACTAAGTTACTTTTGCCCCCTCAAGTAAAGTGTGACCAGCTTTATGTTTACTTACATACTAGTGACTAACTATACAGTATAACACAAGTAACATTTGACACACTCAGGCTCAGTTCAACGCTGTGAGTATTTGTACAGTAATTTGAAACAACATCTCTTTTCTTTCTTTCTGTTTTTTTCTATCTATCTATCTATCTATCTATCTATCTATCTATCGATCCTCTGATTGTTGGGTACTGCTTCCCTGCAGTTGTGGTGGTTAAATGACTTTAATAGAGCATGTATGTTTAGTCTTGCTCACTCTCTGAACACCGCTGGTTCGGAGAGCCTGATGGAAACGCCCTGGCTTTGCTGTCGTGACGGGCCACGTTACCTGCACAGGGTTCACGGCGCAGCAGAAAGTCTCCCGGTGGTGGTGCGTAAGATCATCCGGCGCCGCTTCCTGTCAGCTTACCTCCCTCTCCACCTCAAACAGACGCTTACCACATCTCTCTTTCACACATACATGGGAAAAAAAAAATAAAAACGACCTTTTACTGGCAGCCATTTCAGCCGTTAAGTGGTTTTCCCCGGACTTGCAAGCAAAGGTCCTTAAAGTATCATACGTATTGGAAAAACTGATGTACGAGCTATGAATCTGGCAGGCAGCTAAAAGGCACTGCTGTCCATCCCTCTGTGCGTGTGTATGGACCCAGGATTCCCTTTGTTCACAGTGGCCTCTGGGAAAAAGTCAGGGAACACCCCGAACAGGAGGCCAGTGCGTCCATACCAGATCTCACACACACATATTAAGGTAGCCACTGCCCTCTGAAACAAGGGGCAGCATCCAAACCCATGACCTTAGGGCCATAAGTCACACATGGAGCTGCCTCATCATGTTATCACTGACCAATATAAACACATTCACACCATCACCACACACCACGTATTTGCAAGACAGTAAAATATACTACATTATTGTATGGTCCTGCTGTTACAGTTTTTCTCGCTTTGGTGCATTTCTCAAATAAGAATTGCATTTCCCAAAACTGCATGTTCAAGCTTCATATCATCTCATCATTCGTTCACGTCGTAACAGCAATTTTTCACTTTCTTGAACAAACATCAAATGCTTTAGTACTTTATGCAACCGAATATGTACAATTGTCTGTGGTTTTTTGCATTTTCAATTGGTAATGTAATTTTGGTCAAAACACACTATACTGGTTCCATGTTGAATAATCCCACCATACATAACAAATAGTCTTTATCTCAGCGCTTCAGTCATTGCATGCAAAAGTGTTGAACTAGTTGTCAAAATCTGTCAAGCATATTTTATATGTTTCTGATGCATTTTTTTCTGGAAATGTCTCCTAAATTTATGAATTGGTCTCAGGTGAACCTAAACTTTCACTAATGACGGGTAGTGTATGAGGCATTAGAGCAACCAATGATCAACCGATTCCCTACAAAAGCTCACAGGCGAATTCCATGAACTTTCAGCAGCAGAACAGAGTGTTACCCTTTCTAACTCTGACATATACGAGGGCAGTGTCGTGGGAGGAGAAGGGTAAGGATGCGGGGAGGAATGATAAGGGCACCTGTTCCTGATGAAATAAGGGCTACACTTGTAGACCATGTCATCAATCATGGTCTGACAATGACTGAGGCTGGTCGCAGAGTGCAGCCAAATGTTGGGAGGACCACTGTGTCCTCAATAATACAAACATTTCGTCTGGAGAACAGGAGTGTAATCCAATGAAGTATGTGGTATATACAGTACTGCTATAGTGTATAATTTGTATACTTTTATAGTTTTTCTCGGTTACTTTGGAGCATTTCTCAGATCAGAAAGTGAATTCTCAAAACTACTTGTTCAACCGCCACGTAATTTAGTCACTTGTGCACAACACATGAACATTTCTCATTGCTTTGATCAAAATGCAAATGCTTTTGTACATTCATATAATTGATTGTGTACAATTCTCTGCTGTTTCCTACATTTCCACTTGTTTATGTCATGTTGATCAAAATATATTATACTGGTTTCATCTAAATAATCTTAACCACCAAATCATTTCAGCATCAGTTCATTGCACAAGTCACTGAATGTGAAATAGTTAATCCAGTTGTCAAAATCTCCAAAAAGCAACTGAGAAAAACTGTAAAGCAGAGTAGCTTTATAGAGGACACCCATGTCTTTAACAACATCAATTCTGTGAGCATCTCGACAATTGACAGGGTGCTGAAGAGACATAACATGCGAATGAAGCAGCTTTACAGTGTGCCTTTTGAAAGGAACAGTGACAGAGTGAAGGAGCTCCGTTATCAGTATGTGCAGGTAAAGCATTTTGTGCAAACTGTAATGTACAGTAAACAGTACTTTGTGTAGTGACATATAGTACAGGTACAGTATATGACCCTAAACATTTGCTTCAGCTGTAGAAGAGAAACTGTGTGTTCATTTATACAAGTATCTTGCCCAAAATGAAAATGCATACTTCAAAACTTTTAAAGCGTTTTTCTTCTGGGGTATAGCGTATAATGGAACTGGATTCCAGGGAACCACCGCACAACTTCATATACCTGGATGATGCTGGCTTCAATCTAGCTAAAGGTAGAAGGCGTGGCAGAAATCTTATCGGCCAGAGAGCTACGGCTGATGTGCCAGGTCAGCGCGGAGGAAACATCACGACGTATGCAGCCATCTCTGACAATGGAGTCCTCACCCATATTCCCCTTGTTGGTCCATACAACACCCAACATCTGCTGACATTTTTAGACACTCTATACAGGGAGAACGAAAGGGGTCTAATTAGAAATTACCTCAATAAATATGTTGTTGTTTGGAATAATGTACATTTTCACCAAGCAGATCAGACCAGACAGTGGTTTACAGCACATGACAGAATGCTAGTGGAATTCCTCCCACCCTATTCCCCATTCCTCAACTCGATCGAAGAGTTTTTTTCTGCTTGGAGGTGGAAGGTTTACGATCGCCAGCCCCATACACAGATGACCCTGCTTGCCGCCATAGATGCAGCATGTGACGACATCACAGCAGAGTCCTGCAGAGGGTGGATTCAAGGAGGTATTTCCCACGCTGCATTGCAAGGGAGGACATTCGCTGTAATGTGGATGAGAATGTGGCCTGACAGACAGGAACGTCTGGATGCATAGATGGAGGACCTATACCTATACAGTACTGGCTTGCAGTGGTGCACAGTTCTGCCCAAAGGGTGTTCCTATGTTTTGCCAAAATATTTTCATTTACACAATGCTGTAAAAGCCTTTTTTTGTATATTGTAACAATGTCTGCCTTTCTTTTCTTTATATTGTAAGGAATTGCAGTACAAACTGTACAGTGCAGTAAACATTTTGAAACATATCCTGTCTCTTGCAATCACCCTCACGAAATAATGTGTAACTTTATGGTTTTAAGATAGCTATACCGCAAAAATTAGTGCTGACTTGTGCATTTTCAGCCAGTGTTAGCAAGATCCTAGTCTTGCTGTGCATTAGACTAACTGATGTGCAAATGTTAATAACGAATAATAATTCAAATTATGATTTTTATCTGTATATCATTGTCCCTTGAAAACCTACTTCATGCAGAGAAAGAACCAAAGCATTGACTTAACTAAAATTTAGTTTAAATTGTGTATACTTTTGCCCTGCTTTATACGAAATGCATTCAGTCACCACTTCTTCCAAACTTCACGAATATCTCTCAATGTTCAACACCAGAAAATTCTGTACAACTACAGCAAATTTTTCAGACATTTAGTCTGCTGAAGAGAATTAACTTTCACTTCAAAATCTAACAAAATTTTGATCACTGTAGAGAAATATGCTGCATTTTAACAAGTGAAACTATACATATGCTTGAAATAATATGGATTATTCCATAATGTTGATGTAGTTGTTGTCGCCGAACAGATTTTTCCACTATTACAGCTGTATGTCTTCTTTTATTTTGCAATGCAACACTAAACTTTGCAAAAGACACAGATACATGTATTTTGCGGCGTTTCAGTTTGTTTTTAACTGATTGTACAATGAGTGACAGGGGTCTTACGGGAGAGAGCAGACTATAATTTTGGCAGCATGAATCACCTTTGGACATTTTGGAGGTTGAACTGCATTTCGCACCAAAGGCTAACTGATGCGCTAAGGTGTGTTTTATTAAGCATACTGTGCGGAGAGTTTTGTAACGTGGACATGGTATTGAGACAAGTGTGAAAACAATTGTAACATGCAAAGATGGTGCGTAGGGGTCTCAACAGGCCGTGGCCCTCCTGTACTCTTATTCTGCACTCAGGCTCATTCCTGTAGCTCCCAGTCCTGGCAAGAACCTACAGGATCTCCCTCATACTTACAATGGAAACACTGAGGTGGGTGGTACTGCCAATTTGATATCATTCCATACGGGAAACACCTTGGGGTTAGATCGGTGGGCAGCACTGTTACCTCGTACCTCCAGGGCTGGTGGTTTGGATCCGCCCCCCCGCCTCCATGGCGGTCCAGTAAGGATAACTGGCCTTTAAATGTGTCTTGTTACAGACCCAAGTCGGAATATGTATTAAAAGCTGGATGATTTGTATAAATAAGCCCCATTTCTCAGTTGATAATGCAAGTCATTTATTTTTCTTTGCGGTCCAAAATAATCGAGGTCATCTTTCCTATTTTGGAGCTGTGCCCCAGTTCAGGCCCACTTCGCGTTAGATATCAGGGCCGAGTAAAAGTGTCCCCACAGCGGTTTTTATAAAGGTCCCCGTTCAGCTTCGCCTCACGTTTGCACGTGACCACATGGTCGCTGCGTAGGCATTGACTTTTGCGGAGATGTCCGTGTCTTTCTCTGAGGAGCTTGACGCGCTGCCATCAGCAGGGATTAATGTGTCTGTGATCTACACTGTCAGAAAAAATAGTACCAATTTGTACCTTTGCTTGTCACTGGGGCTGTAGTCTCAAGGGTAAATGTACCTTAATTAAATGGTACAGAAATGGACTCTGAGGAACATTTTTGTACCATTGGGGAAACATTAATGTTGCTTGTACCTTGGGGATGTTCCTTAGAGTCCATTTCTGTATCCTAAAAAGTACAGTTACCTACAGCTATAGGGTACAATTGGCAGACCCTTGAGGGTACAGCTCCAGCGACAGCAAAGGTACTCATTGGTACAATTTTTTCCCCGAGTGTAGCTGTGCTACAGGGTTTTAGAAGAAAACAGTCATGTGATTCAATCCTTATACAGCTCTAGAAAAATTAAGAGACCACTCCATATTTTATAAAATCTGCATTTTTAAATCCTGGTTTAATCCTGGTTCTGCCGGCAGAAGGCTACACTGTGAGGCAGGCTGCTTCCAGGCTCAAAGTTTCTAAGACAGCCGTACACAAGAACAAGGTGAAGCAGGAGACACTGGTAACGACCAGAAACCAGCCAGGTAGAGGGCAGAAGCAACTTTCTAATGCCAGAGATGACCATTAACTTATCCAACAGCGCCTCATAAATCAGAGGATGACCTCAAGTGACCTTCAAAAGGAATGGGAAACATTAAGTGTGGGTGTGAAGTGCGCTACTAGGAGAGTTTGTATCAGGCTCCTAGAATCAGGACTGAAGTCTCATCAAGCAAGGAAGAAGCCCTTCATCAATGACAAACAGCGAAGAGCCAGGCTGAAGTTTGCAAAAAATGTCTTTCACACAAGCGCATGGCCATAAATTGAGAAAAATTAAAAAAAAAATTTTAACTTTGCTGTGGTATTAATTTTTTTCAGAGCTGTATGTACCAAGTAAAAGGCGGCGCACACAGTATTTTCTGAATGCTGTGGAACAGCCTGGACATGCTTTAGATCAGGGCTGCCCAATTCCACTCCTGGAGGGCCAGAATCCAACACAGTTTGCAGATTTCCCTGCTCAGACACACCTAACTCAGCTAATTACCAGGTTTGGTAGATCTGCCAACTGTGTTGGATTCTGGCCCATCAAAATCAGAACCGGAGATCCCTGCTTCACATGTTCTGATCCAGTCCATTTCCTTCACACAGCAGTGAAACTAAAACACTTTTAGTTTCCCAGTACATTGAAATATAGACTAAAATCTCAAACTTGTTGATGTAACCTGTCCTATTTTATTGGATTTATTGAAATGCATTGAGAACAAGAAAGCACAAACATCCCTTCAATTATGACAGACAGTATAGAAAGAATGTCTTTTGAAAGTCGGTTCTATTACAAAAAAAACCAATGACATTAGTTCGTGGCCGTGCAAAATTCATATAGGCAATCAGAGATCAACTATCAATGCTACATTTAGTGTAACGGAACTATTTACACAAAATATTATTGATGTTATTCCGGTTACTGCTGAAATTTAAAGGCTTTCTGGAGTATAGCAGCAGACTTTGTTAGACTGCGGAGCTTCCGGCACATTCACTGCTGCTGTAAACAGTTCAGTTCAATCTGCACTGTCTCCGGGTGTAGCCCCGCTGGGCTGTACGCAAAGTCTGATGCTTCCTGAGCCAGCTGTAAAAGGCAGGGCAGGATATCCAGGCCTTCCTCACCCTCCTCATCCTCACTCTGGCCTCTGTGCTGGGAACTCCAGTCGAACGTGGTAACTGGAGGGAGATCACAAAGGTGTCACACAGCTCACAGTGACACGCAGAGGCCACGGGGACGCCCTGTCATGGATTTCCGGCACGCCGGTACCTGTCTGGCTGGCCTTCTGTTTCCTGGCCCAATCTTCCGTTCCCGGCCTCCCGTTCAGAGTCTCGGTTTGGCAGTCTCCTCCAGGGGAGCAGGGCTGCGGGTTACAGAGCTTTAAGAGAAAGAAAATGCGACAATTAAAGCACCACTGTGTTGGGACAGAGGGGATTTTGGGTAATGAATCATATGTTATGTAATGAATCATAACAGGAATGAGGGGGAAAAACCGATTGATTACGGCAGCATTATGACTCAGATCAAGGACCAGAGGCAGAGAAGCCCACCTCAGTGAGCAGGTCCTGGCCGGGCCCAGGAGAGGGAGCCAGGGGAGGGTGCAGGGCCGCCAGGCCAGAGTCGATCAGTGTAAGGGGGTCACAGGCTTCACTCCTTAACACACAGGGAGAAAAAATACAGAGACACAGGGTCAGCCAGCATCCCTGGAGCATATGGGGTTCAGAACCTTGCTCAAGGGCCCGGCAGTGATCACAATATTCTGGGATGCGATCCTACAACCTAATGGATACCAAGCTAAACACTACCCTCATATTTCACGTATTTGTTGTGTGAGGTGGGGGGGGTGGTGGAGCAGTCCATCAAGTATCAGGTATCGCCTCACGGACACAAGCACGAAAGTGTGACTGTCCGCAGGAAGGTGAGAAACCATGGTGCACGTCTGTTCATGTCTGTTCTGTTCATTTTAAATGAGCACTGTTTGTTTCAAAGGGGCATTCAGGGATCCATCCATCCATATCAAAGATCAATGTCCATCAAAAAAATCAGCATGGCTTAAAAGCACGTCTCAAAGTGTTGACCTCTGAGAGGTCGACACTAAATAAATCAGAGTGCGATGAGCTGTAGCTGAATCACATCGTCACCCCCCACAGGGATTGACTACTGCCCTGCTGATGGTCCTCCTCACCTGTCGGTGGCGCCCTCTCCCATTTCGGAAGGTTCCAGGAGAAAGAGGTCCAGTTCAGCTGTGGGCGTGGAAGGCGGAGAGAGTACTGGCTCGAAGATGCCTTCAGATAGGCTCCTGAAAGCGGAGGTGAGGCAAGAGGCCGATGGCATCAATCAGCCAACGCAACACCACATCAAGCCGTAACCCTGCCCAGGGGAGACGCCGGCACTCACCGGCCATCTTCCCAAGCACCCTCTTGCAGCTCCAGCAGTTCTGAAACGTCTGAGACAATCATCCCATTTGGGTAGAAGCTACCAGCGGCAACATCCAGCTGCCAACAGGGTCAAAATGGCCGCCGGTCAGAGGTTTGCTAATGGACACCCCTACTGAGACTTCAATGAAAAGCCAGCGTCCAATCGAAGGAGCCAGATTTTACACCTATAATCTCTACTGGTTTGGATTTCCAGTTTTACTGGTTTCACTGCAGTTCTCTTTTGAAGGCCAGTCAGGTTCTAGCGTCCAAATGTTTAAACAACAAGAATGAGATTATCTTCAGTACCTGAAGACTAAAATAACTAAAACCTTCAAGATAATCAGATAAACAGCTCGCTACGATATCCTGCCCTGGACTGAAATGACTGAAATGTAGGCTTGTGCGATATTACAGTATCATGGCACGCCACCATGTTTTATTTCAGGTTTCAGTATATGGGAGTAGCTTTTGAAAATATTGTCAAAATACCATATTATTACAGTATGGCGTCTGGGTGCTATGATAGTATGAAAGACACCCAAGCCTAGCGAAATGACAGGAATGCCAGCGGCGACTGTGTACTGGTATGCCATGGAGCGTGGAGGCGTCCTCCACGCTGAGAGCGCGGCTGTATTTCGGAGGGGAATGTGAAATCCCTGAAGTGTCAATCAACAGCGGGCTGTAGACACACAACGAGAGGACCAATCAGCATGGAGTTTTGAGCGGGGGGGCAGGACTGACTATATAAAATAACACAAACAGCTACAACCAAACTTCAGGAGCTCTTTAGCGTATATGGCTTCATACGTATATAACTAGCGGCCTAGTACGTACAGCTTCCTCTTCAGCCCTGCGATCCCATTGGACTGGACTGTGCTGGCGATGAAGCGAATGATCTGGGGAAGAGAGAGACGCAGGGAAAAAGTGTTTCTCGCCAAACGCCACATCTGCCTCAGAAACTCTAAAAAAAAAAAGCCTCCCGACCTGACGGTACTGGCCCCTCCCAGCTGTAAAGCACAGTGTAGAGTCCGTCAGTCCCTGCCTGGGGCAGCGCTCACAGCACAGACACCCTGACCCCTGGCCTGTGATGCCTCATCACCTCTCCATCCCCGACCCCTTCACTAAGTACCTTCCGGATGATTCTGTGGTGCTGCTGGTACTTCTGTCTCAGGGTATCCACTTCGTGCCACAGACTCTCGTTCTCCCTGAAATACATGCGCAGCATATAGTTACTGCAGTTGGTGTAATTAAATCTCTCTCCCCTCCTTGCTCTCGCTCTCTCTCTCCCTCCCCCCCTCACTCGCTCACTTGCTCTCTCTCTCCCTCCCTCCCGCCACTCTCCGCTGGCAGGCACTGACCTGCACAGGGCCATCAGTTTGGAGTCGGAGCCGTCCTGCCAGCCCCTCACCTGGCCGAGCTCCAGCAGGACATGAGACACTGAAGACATGCCCTCCTCCCCCCCGCGGCTCACCGAAACCTGCAATGGTGGGTGGGGGGAGAGAGTAAAGCCATGGAAGCGGGCGGGTGTAGGCTGGCAACAGCAAGTCACGGCTCAGCCCCTGCCTGATCACCTTTCTCCGGATGTACTCCAGCAGGTGAGGCTGGGTCCGTCGGAAATGAGGGTGCTGGAACTCCACAGTGCCACCCCCCCAGCCCTCGGCCCGCAACAGGCCCGTGTCCACCTGCACCACCTTCCGAAAGCCATCTGCAAAGGTCAGGCAGTGAGACACGTGTGATAGCAGCCAGAGCGACCAAACTTCAGCCTCATCCCTCCATCAGGGGGAGCAGATGTCAGCACGCAGTAATCATGCAATCAAAGATGGCTTTCTCACTCTCAACTGGGATGGGATATGAAGTGATCGCAATACTGAGGGCAGCAGACACTAAACATCTCAGAAAGAAATGTTACGAAGCGAGAACTAACTGAAGATGGATTCAGAACTGAACAGAGATATCATAATTCGATTTTCTACCGCAGGAACTTTTTACAGGCCCCAGAAGTCTCATTTGTCAAGGCATGCGTAGAACAAATCCTAAATGTGTGCGTACCAATCGCCGGTACGCACAGGATAATCAGCATTTACCACTTAATCAGACGAACAGCCGTACGAAATGAATGCTGATAAATCTCACGGATTCTAAATGTGACTGGGCATACACAGCCAGATTCATTTAAATGAGGATGACAGACAGACAGAGAGTGCCCTCCAGTATTATTGCCACTTAAAAAAATTTGTAAGGGTTAGAAAACAATCACGGTGTGCTGAAGTACCTCCATCTTGCACTGAAAAAAATGAGAAATCTTTATTGAAACAAGTTTATTCCAAGAAAAACAAATCCCTCATCAAGAAATAAATATTCTTAACGAAAACACATGTGCCACAATTGTTGGCGCCCCTGCACAAGATACATTGGCAAAGGGAGGTTGTATACAGTAACAGCACGTAATCTTCTCTTGTAACCTTTTATAAGGCTGGAGAATAGAGAGCATGGCATCTGAGACCATTCTTCTTTACATAATCTCTCCAGATCATCCAGGGTCCTAGGCCCTCTCCTGTGTACTCTCCTCTTCAGCTCACTCCACAGGTTCTCAATAGGGTTCAGGTCAGGGGACTGAGATGGCCATGGCAGAAGCTTGATTTTGTGGTCAGTTAACCATTGCAAGGTTGATTTGGACGTGTGTTTCGGATCATTATCCTGCTGGAAGATCCAACGATGACCCAGGCTTAGTTTCCGGCTGGAGGCAGCCAGGTTTTGATAATCTGATATTTCATGGAACCCATGATGCCATGGACCCTAACATTGTTTCCAGGGCCTGTGGATGAAAAACAGCCCCGGGGCATCATAGAACCTCCACCATATTTAACGGTTGGGACAAGGTTCTTTTCTATTACATCCATCTATCTTTTTACACCAAACCCACTTTGAGTGTTTACTGCCAAAAAGTTTCAGTTTTTGTTTCAGACCATAGAACATGGATCCAGTCAAAGTTGTAGTAATGTTTAACAAACTCCAGGTGCTTACGTTTGTGTATAACTGACAGAAAAGGCTTTTTTCTGTTTATCACAGTTCCAGTTGATGACCACTCTTTTATTGCCATAACCGTAGAAATGGGCATTTTCAGGCAAGTACCTATTTTTCATAACCATTCCCTGAGTTATGAAGGACAACACACTTCTCCCTCATTTGGATTGAATGTTCTCTTCTATTTGCCATGATGATGGTTGGCTAAGGGAATTTGGTTCTGTGTCTCCTCACATTTGTATCCCAGTTAATCAGGAAGTCATTGATTTCAGCTGATAAGTTTCTCTGCACTCAAATCAACTTAATGTCCAATTTAAATGGGAAACATGCTTCAGTTACATTGTTTCACATTAGTTTCCACGGGTGCCAACAACTGTGGCACATGTTTTTGTTGAGAATATTTATTTCTTGATGAGGGGTTTGTTTTTCTTTGAATGAACTTGTTTCAATTAAAAGTTAGATTTTTCTCATTTTTTCAGGTGTTTTTACAAGGGGTGCCAATAATAGTGGAAGGCACTATAGACAGACAGACAGGCAGGCAGGCAGGCAGATACTTTACTGATTCCGAGAGAGACTGAATCTCGCTACACACATGAAGCAGTGGAAAAACAGAACTTCACTAAGAATGAACTTGAAGTTTTGCTGGATGTAATGGAAAAAAAAATGATAGATACTGCTCGGCGACTTTAGGGAAATTACATGTGAAGTTTAACCTACCAGTTACCCGTTTTATCTACCATAAAGGTCCCAGTTCTTGCTGTGCGGCAGGACAGCAACACAAAAGTGGCCAGGAGCTACAAGAGTCCCCATTCAAGATGGCCCAGGAATCAGGAACCAGGTTCCTAAACTTAGGTGGGAAAGCGCCTACAGTTATTCCTGGAACCTCCAGGCTTTGTACAAAGTCCCTATGAGTGCAGCAAATGTACAGCTTATAGATTTGACCAGCACTATATAGTTTAAATGGATGTGGTTAATATACCTAAATAAGCAAGCCAGCTGTAACCTGTCAAGGGCTTAATGATGTCTAATTTGGCTCAAAGGGATGTACTCAACATGCCAGCAGGTCTTAAAAATGACCAGAACTGTGGACAGAAATCAACGCATCTGCCAATAACCCTAACCCTAACCCGCAAGGTAAATCTAATGACAAAATGCTACTCCGGGACACTGGAGAAGTGCAGCGGCCTCGAGGACTGGTTAGGGTGTGCCCCCCCCACCTTCCCGCCGTACGTGTCAGAGCCCAGTAAGGGTGTAGCCCCACGTTCCTGCTGTGTGTCACAGCCCGGTAAGGGTATAGCCCCCCCTACCCCCCACCTTCCCACTGTGCGTGTCAGAGCTCGGTAAGGGTGTAGCGCCCCCCCGACACACACCTTCTTGCTGTGTGCGTCACAGCCTGGTAAAGGTGTAGCGACATACACACACTTCCTCGCTGTACGTGTCAGAGCCCAGTAATGATGTAGCCCACCCCCCCCCTTCCAGATTATATACTCACACATATTGAGCTGCCGCACAAAGCTGGTCATGTTGCTGTGCTTGAAGTACAGTGGCAGAATCTCTTTGCAGAAACGCTGCTCCTCACATACTAAGAAACTGCAGCCATCCTGCAAATGAGTCGTCGTCAGGGGAATTAATGAAGGCTTGTCAAGAAACAGTGTCTGAAATACATGTCTACACACAACTCGGCTAATACCTAACCTTTACAACTAATGTCTAGATAGGATTACTCAAACAATTGAACAACTGCATCATTTCAAAACACAGCGATTCATACCACAGTGATTATCTTCTTTCAGGAGATCAGTTCCTTTGCTCAGAGGGAAGGATAAGTTCTGGTCTTAGCCTTGCTTTAAAATTTCTCAGGATTGCACTGTTACGAACTTCTTTTGTGGTGTGTTTATCCAAAAAGCACTATTAAACGCTGTTTACCAGTGTCATACCACTCATTTCAGATGTTCCTGTTTACCACCAGTGCACATTCCCTCTCTTTTTTTGAAAAGTCCTCAGTCATATATCCTGTTTTCAAAAGTCACAATTTGGGTGTGGACAGTTGCAAGGGCATAACTTTGGGTTGAGCATTGGGGGGGGGGGGGGGGGGGAGATCTCCACCCATAAAAGGGGGTCCAGGGGGTTGTATTGGCTAGTTTAGATTACTGGGGGGGGTTACAACCTCCCATCCCACCTGTAATTTACACCCATGGACAGTAGGTATGTCCCTGCCAATATTATGCGAGTACCGTTTGTGTTTAGGGGTCGGGGGGGTTGATTAGGTCCCTGCCAATGATGAAACCAAACCTACGCCCTTGCTTGTTTTATTTGCCTTTGCTGTGATCATAACGTGAAATAATTTCGTCAAATTCACATTTAAATTTTTTTTAAAACATATGCTATGTTATTTTTTTTCTTACGTGCGTACAATTTAGACCGATTAACGGAACAACGTTAATAATGTCGACGGTCACCTTCCAATCGAAGCAATATCGTTTCAAAACTATTATGTATAAAAACTACGCAAGGCCAGACGAATCTAAAACTGGTAGCCGATTAACTATTTATGCGCAGTGTTACTATCTCGCCATGCACGTAAACAGCGCCCTTCTTTGGCTCGAACACAGGCGATCAAGTCACCCATTGGACAAACGGGAAGCCCCCGTTTGACTGACAGCTCGAATTAACCAATCGGATAAGCCAATAGTCGCGTATTATTTAACACGAGGCTGTTCATTGATCGAAGTGAAAGCCAATGGCGAGAGCGGCTGGGAAACACATGCAGCATCCTCGGTATTTTTCCAAAGTTTGTTACGCAGTTTCAGAATCATTCTGGAAATATTACAAATATTGACACTGTGTCGTTACAATATTGATATATTCCAGTCGCTAGTTAATTGTCAACTAGTTACGTCGATACACTTTAAAGTATTTGTAGACACCTGTTGTCTTTGTCATCCTATAAAAATACACATGAAAGTATGTTAAAGGCTAATGGGATCAAAACCCCCGTGTAATATCAGAAGTCTGGATTTAGTGCTGTCTCTTGATGACGCATTCTGTAACTTTCCAGGTCAAAAAACTTAGGACTCATGTTTGTGTATATATGAATACAAAAGAGGGGCGTGTGTGCGATGGTTTGTATTTTAATCGTCTCAATGATTACTCATAGAAACAACCGAGGTACAGTATACTTAATTACAATTAAGTACAAAGTTATGCCCGGCCTTTTTAAGTAGTCACATGCGGTTATTACAATGACATTTGTAAGTGCAAACATTAGACTATGCAAATCACCCTTGTAAATAAATTGCTACTCACTTGACTCCAGCAGATGAGGTCACTGGTTGAATGATCCTCAACAAGTGTCCAGAGTTTGCTGAGAAACGCAGGTACATTGCAGTTCTGCTTCATTTTAGTCGTCGCTCTCTGGCGAAAATGACACAGCAGTTATGTAGTACAGTATGAGTGGAAATCGCTTTGTTATAAAAGTAAAATAATCTTATGACGAATACGTTTGTAGCGAAGTCGTGGGAGTTAAGTGGACGATTGGAACCATGTGAGCACAGGTCTGCATCGGGAGGCGTGGCATGTGACCTCACCCGTGCAGTCTGCCATCCAATAAGAAGCGTGGATACCCTTCCGGACCTATGACGTCGATCACTCACGCGGACGCCCGGCATGTTAGATAACTGTCCCCTAAAGACACCGGTGAATTTGTAAACAAGTATTCATAATGTTGCATAAAATATTACTAACCAGTTGACAGCCATATCCTTGAAAGCGTAGGCGTGTACAATTGGGTTGAAGGTAAATTCTGCCTAGTTAACAGTTTATGCCCTAGTATTTGCTGACAGGTGTATCCAGATCAATTTCACCTACAAAACAATAACTAATCTTTGATTTGGCAAAAAGGAAACGATTATCAACCCTTATCATGCACTACACATTCACGCATGTAATGCGCTGTCATGTAGTTGTGAATTACTGAACTAAACTGAGCTGGGCTGCGAAATCAAACGAAGCCAGTTATATTTTAATCCTGTTGTATGACACGTATAACGGTTTTTCTCATTTTCAAACTGAGTAAGATTAACACAGAAATGACAAAAAATGACTGTTTTCGGTGCAGCGTGGGTTTTCTGGGCGCCTGCGTTAAGAAATTTCAATTCAATTTTCCGGAGCAAAACCAATAAATTTTAAAAATCCCTTTGTCATCTTGTGATTTTCCATAGTATTATTACCACCATTTCATAATTTTACATAGAATGCGTAATTGTACTCAAGCCCTAGGCAAATATTTTAAAAACCCAAAATAAAACCTTTATTCAAATAAAAATAAAAGAAACCACACCTATCTTGTTCATCTGGCATTCAGAAATTAACACACAACCAATAAAATTGTTATATTTTAAAACATACAAAATGAAAAAAAAACAGCCTACATTAAAAATTTCCTGAAAAATGTCATAGGCACCTTTCTAAGTAAATAGATGTAAAAAAAAAAAAAATTACATTTATTGGATTTAAAATTGTTACTATGGTATGCTTGTTACGGGCCAATGTGGGGAGAAGTATGAGTAAAATTTACAAGATGCATAACAGTGAACAGAGCGAGAATCATGAAGTGCAAACATTTCAAAACCACCAGAAGACCCGACTGAAATTATACATTTAAGGCTTAATCAGATCACGACTACATGGATATCTTTGAATATAAGAGAATGCGTACCTAACACTAATTAAATATTGTAATAAATAAGATACTGAACCATCAACGTAAAATGAAGGCAGGCCTGCATTTAGACCATTACTGTTTACTTCATAAAGATGACAGTTTTTTTTTAAAAAAAAACATGGACGGAGAGCACAGGCTGCCGTCTTTAAGAGCGGCACACAAGAAGCACCTTCTGAGGCTGGATGTACACACCCCACCAGTCATCTGACACACCCCAGGGCTGACAGTGGGGCTATGCACTCAGGAAATGGGGGCTCCCCCCCTCTCCCTCCAGCTGGCTCATATGTCATGGCTCTGGACCGGGGAAAACTGTCCTCTGGCTCATTACCAGATGAAGTGCGGGGGGGGGGGGGGGCTTGCTGCCTGAGGGGCAGCTCGGTAAGGGGCAAGGTTTCCTGTACGGGGGAAGGGCACACGAGAAAGGAGAGCAACGAGCCGCACCTCAGGCATTCTGCTGAACTCTCACCATCATCATTTTGTTCGCTGTCTCAGAACAATACTGATGTCGAGTACATTCATTTAAGGCCTAAGAGCTTTGAACATTTAAGTGTACCGAACAACATTTAAGCATGAGAAGAGCAAGATCGATCTAATGCTGCCAGCTAATAATCCATTCACACTCTTCAGGAAGCAGCTGTTAAGCGTGTACATGTACGCGTGCCATCACATCCGGGTCGGGAATGTTTCTCAGGGCCTGAAATCTGCTCGGTCCTGTTCTGGAACATTCCACACACATTTTTTTGTTATTAAAGTATCGATAAGACTCCACTAGCACTTAGGTCTGGACTGTGTCTATTCCCAATGCAGTCACATGAGAATCTGCTTGTGTCCCAGCATTTGCTTACAGGTTGTTTGACGTGTGGAAGGTGCCGGAAGCCCCTGCCGGGCTCACTGTACGCTGCAGGCTGTACAGCAGCGCTCCTGCTCATCTGGCAGCGCTGAGTAGTTCATCTGCCGCACAATCTCTGCAAAAAGCTCGTCCACCATGCCTTTGCTCTTGGCCGATGTCTCGATGAAGGGGCAGCCCCATTCCTGGGCCAGGGCTTGGCCGTCTGAGCCGGAGACTTCCCGCTCTGACTCCAGGTCCACTTTATTCCCCACGAGGATGAGGGGGACCTTCTCATAACGCTTGACCCGCACTATCTGGTCACGCATAGGCCTGATGTCCTAGGATGATTAAGGAATAAAGTATGTAAGCAGATCCAGTTGCTATAGTGGAATATAACCCGTTTCCAGGTTACTGCCATATAAAATACCCATATAAAATTAAGATTGGAATGCAGAAAACTCATGTGCCCTCCACATGCTTGGCTATGATGATGGATTTTAATGAGACAGGTGGTGATCTGTACCTGAAATGACTGGTGGTTCACCAGGCTGTAGACCAGGATGAAGCCCTGGCCGTTCTTTATGTACAGGTCCCGCATGGAGGCAAACTGCTCCGTCCCCGCCGTGTCCAGGATCTCCAGCACGGAGGGGCAGGAGTCCACCTCGATCTCTTTCCGGTAGAAGTCCTCTATGGTGGGATCGTACTTCTCTATGAAGGTGCCGGTGACGAACTGGACGGTGAGCGCCGACTTGCCCACGCCGCCGCTGCCGAGCACCACCACCTTGTACTCCTTCATGGGGGACCGCGAGCCGGGCGGCGCGGAGGGACGGGCGGGGACGTGCGGCCTGGCTTCAGCTGGAGCCCCGATAGCGAGGGACCCGGAGCGTCGCCCGGAGGTACAGACTAAACGGCTAAAGAGGCGGAAACAGGCGCCATCGCGTATTGACTCCTAACTAGCGAGACTGCCCGCGGTTTAGCTACTCGGGGAGGCGCCGGAGAACCGACGGCTAACGAGCCCCGTCAGTGTTAGCATGCGGCTAGCGGCAGCGTCCGCAATCCCGAGCGGCCGGAGCGGTGCCGGCAGCGGCTAGCAGGCAGCCCACCGGCCGCCCGCCCGCGTCCCCTCGGCACAGCGGCTCATTCCCATTCCGGTAGCAGTGCGACAAATACGGCCGCTTCTGGCGCTGGGGCACGGCGGCTACTTTACCCGGAAGAAGCCGCACATGGAGAAGCGCTTAACCCTTAACTCTTAACCCCGATACAGGAACCAGGGAGCGCCGGGCGCCTCAGGCGTTTCAGTACCAAGGATGCCGTTTCTCACGCTCACGCAAGGAATCCTACTGCGAATCTGTATTATTCCATTATGAAAGTGAAATTAGCTGCATCAAAAGCGCTGGGGTAGTTTGCAAACCCTCCAGACCATTTACAAGGTAATACACTCTTACATACATGTAAATGAGCGTGCAGGCTTGTCTGGAATTGCAAATCTCACGCCAGCCAGCTGAGCGAAGTTGGGAGCCCTGGTATCATTATATTAAATCTCTTCATTCCTTAAAGTGTTCTTAGTCATTAATAGTTAAGTGAACAGAAGGTTTTTTTTAAGCCCCTGTGCCATCAGAGCTGAGCACAGACCCATTTATCTTGATGGCATGTTGGTATGATATGAAATGCTGCCAGATGCATTGTGCTCTGCTGCAGACCTCCAGCACCAGCCCAATTCAGCTGGACCTGGGGACCAAAATTTATACCTGAGGATTGTGTGTGTCCATCCTGTTCACGATTATCCACGTACAGACCTGCAATGTGTGCAGGGCAGAGCGTCATGAAATATGTAAACTGAAGAATGAAACTGGTTTCATTTTTAGTAAACTCCTGGAATCAGTTGCATTACTCACACTTATTTAAATGATGTGAAATCCTGTATTTCATTATTTCATCTTAAGATCTTCATCAGCCGATTGAAATGTTTGCTCAAATGTGAAAATAACATTGTGAATGGCCAGTGATGAAGGTCAGGGGTTAAGTTTTAATACTGCAGTTTCCGTCTACTTGCTCACAACGAACCATACAGCTGCCATAAAACAAGCCCAGTAACGTTCAATTTAAGTGCTTTATTAAAAGGTCAAAAAAATAACAGAATACATTTTTAATATTTATATTGTTTGTAGATATATATATACACACACCAAAAAAAAAAATGCATGGAGCACATTTCTGACGCACACACAAGCACTACAATCTAGTAGAAAGAGAGAGAACATCAAACAAATTTCCTGGGAAAAAAATAAAAGCATTTTCCATTGTGTCCTATAGTGGAGGGGGGAGGAGCTTAAAATATGGCTTTGAGACAATAAGGACATTCACTTCTCTGAGTTGAACAGATGAACGCTGGAGCACAGGTCAACACTGCAAAGCTGAAGCTTCTCCCCAGTGCACACGTGGGAGATAAACTGAATCCCAAGTATCTCGTAACACATCAGCCACCCGCTGAGTAACATCTTACGGGGTCCAGAAATAGACCCTTTGCGTTCAGTCAGAGGTATAGGCCCTTAAACATACCACATCATGCTCCCGTTCCACAGTAAGTCCGTCTCACCCGCTCACATGTTCTCCACTGGATTGCTAGTGCGCTGTGGCTCTCATCGTTACACTGATTACAGGACTGTTCAGTTACCAGAATAGGGTTAGGCAGCAGCCTCAGTTGAGAGGCTGACATTCACACCACAGTGAATATTTAGGCACGAGGGTTCTGCACTACAGCAGTTCCACAGATTTTAGTAGTAACAGTACTTCTGTATGGAGCCCCACAGTGGAAGTGTAATCGTCTTAATTGTTTTTCTCCGATTTGCAGTCAAGACCGGGAATTAAATGCTTTGGGTCTTTGATGGGTTTATTGATGTATGCGCGCACGCACACACACACGCACACACACGCACACACACGCACACACACAGACACCTTTGCAGGTAAGTGCGAGACTCTGAGTCTTT
>JAAGVU020000504.1:0-11561 GCA_011763525.2 Mormyrus iriodes | reverse complement strand
TCTTTACAAGTTAAATGACAGTGTTGAAGAGCTCCTGCATGACATAGCAAGCAGATTTATTGTGCCAAAGGTTTTGACAGAACAGAAAGTGCAGGAGATAGATGTGTGCAACCCTGAAATTCACTGTGCAGATGAAGAGCTTTATGTTGGGTTCTTGACAAGGAGGCACTTACTAAGTGAGGAAGCACTCCACTCTTACAAGACAAACCAATTCTTTAAAGATACTAGAGCATTCTATGTCAGGAGCTTTCAAAAAATTAAGGAAAAATTCCCAATAAGAGACCAAATCTTGACAAATCTGTCAGCAGTTAATCCAGAGAACCAAGATGATGTGAAACCAGAGCAGATTTTGACTTTGGCAGAGAGATTCCCTAGTGTGATGAAGGCAGATGCCAGAGAACATCTCCACTTAGAAGTCCTGGATTATGCCTCAACTAACCTGGAAGCACTGGTGCCAAATTACAAAAAATTTCCAATTGATGAGTTCTGGGGGAAGCTTTCCAAGGTCAGATCTGTGAGCTCAGGGCAGTTTAGATTCAAGGAGCCCGGTCAGTTGATGAAGCTGCTGTTGATTCTACCAAATTCTAACTGTGATGTAGAAGGGGCATTCAGCATGGTCCGTCACATCAGTTGGAGGTTTTAAGCCCTGCAGAACTTTTAGAAAGAGCCAGCTAGATTCTTACTGCTTTCTCCCCTGCCTCCCTCCGGGTCTTTCTTTGGCTCAGACCCTGTGAAAGCCTCCCAGAATTGCGCCACATTGCAAGACAAGTTGCTACTCCACAGCCCTGCAGAAACAGCCAGCACACAGGAAAAGACCAAAGCTTCACAATCAGAAGAATTGGCATGGCTCTCTGAATTTGTGTGCAATTAGAAATAATATATTTCATCCAGCTACTCTCTCACCCAGCAGGAAGGAAACACGAGTCTCAAGCAGCTTCTTTACAAGACGGCTCAGGTAGAATTTGCCCCCAAAGTCCTCTGAGCAAACAAAGCCTCCACATTTTGCAAGACCCACCTCATATGGTGTGAATTCACACCAATCTGTTGAAGTAGACAACTAGTCTGAGAAAAGTTGCTCTATTAAGAATTTAAAAGCTTCAGCATAACCACTTTAGCAAAACCATTTTAATCTTTGGGACCTCCTTATATGAGTACTGTTTTTGACTTTAACAGCCTCTTTCATGTTGACAGCTGTGTAGATAAGATACGAGTTCTGTCCCTTTGCTGTTGCCCTTTGCTGGCTGGAAAGGGTGCTGTCACCCCTCTGAATATTATATATTAAAAAAAACATTTACAGCAGCAAGATTATGTCTGTTTATGGTACACTGATAAATGGTAAATGAAGTCTGTGTGTCTGTATTCCTGCTTTGATGGAGGTACCTTTTCATGGAGGAGTTATTCAATGTCCAGACCCCACATATATATGTAGGAGACCAAGAAACCCTGCTGTTCTCGCTGCTGCAGCTCCTCTGTGTAGTATTGTTGCTGGGTGCTGTAGAACAGCTCTTAAAAGCTCTTAAATATCTGTGTCTCCATAGCAGAAATGTGTCTCTCTAAGTCATGCTGGGACCAATTAGTGTCCCTGTACAGGGTGGACATGGTCCTATCAAGGAGGGTACAGTGTATCACTATAGGAAGTTGGTGTGTGAATTTCTGCAGGACCAGTCAACATCCACCATACAGGACAGACATGGTCCTATCAGGGAGAGGACAGTATGTCATTACAGAGCATTGGTGTATGTATTTCATTGGAATATTTCACCATTTCAAATACTTTGATATGTAAAAATAGTGAAAAAAGCCATGAAAATATGTTCCTGTCGCTATGATCAATGAGATTGAGCTGAGAACCCACCACGTGGACCCAGAGAACCCTGTTATGAAACTGACAGCATCCAGCAAGCCCAGGTCCTGGAGGCCCTTCAAGCTCCTATACAGAGCAGTCATCGCTCGCGTTCCACCATCAGAAGCTGTTACTGCCACCACTGCCATCTGGGGAGAGAAGAACGCCGGGGCACCCTGCCTCTGAGGGTGTGAAATCTCATTACTCTCCTCACAAATAATTCGGCAATTGAAAGTTAAGCCAAAAACACATCAGGAAGCATTTAGAACTTACAGTTATATATAATACTATGTGGAAATGTGATCTTGATGTACCAGTAGATCTTCAACATGAAGCAGAAGTTATTTCTGGTTTTTACCCATGTTACATTTCACTACAAAATTACTAATCACCACTGCAAATTGACAAATGCACATTATTTGTAATAAGAACAACTTATTGCAAGCAAACATCGATAACTTTTGTGACTCAGGAGAGCTCAGCTTGAGGGCTCTTTGAAGGGCTGGGCCCACCACAGCTTTTCTCTTCTCAAGATCTTTTCTTTGTCTGGTATGTCAAAATCCAAACGCACGAAAAAGTACAATTTTGTAATATTCATGCCTTTATTAATATTGATACCTTTGTTTCACAAAGTATATTCTTGTCTTCATGATTTGGCATTTGATGTCAGGCAGAGACAATAATATTGAGAGGCATTTTCATATTCAATGTGCTAAAAATCTACACAGACAAACAAGTATTAGGTTTTCTTAACTTTTTACCTTTTATTTCCTACTGTTAATACTGTTGGTTAAAAGTCACAGTGAGTATTTTACATGTCTGCCTATAAAAGGTGTTACTGTAAAAGCCACTTTTGAAAAAGCTGCATATAATATGAATAACATTTTTTTTTTTAAAGAATAATTGCCCATCTTCAGTCTTCAGCTGCAGATCAACTACATCCTGTAAAGTAATGCAATAAATATAGAATTATCATTAAAGAGGCACCAGCTTTATTCTAATTTGACCAGGGTAATATTACACAGCTGTCATGATTGGTTCCTATCTGTGCTATTCTGCTTCCTTTTGGCCAGCAGGAGTGGCTGGCAGGCTAAGCGGAATGCGGCTTTGGCAGTTATTGAAGCAAAAACTTGTGTGTGGGGGAAGCTCAGGGGGAAGCAAGACTTTACCCATGCTGCTAACAGCAGGGATGGAGAACTGTTGACCTCCAATGGAGATATAGTCAGGCAGTGGAAGGAGTATTTTGAGGTCCTTCTGAATCCAAGTGATATACCTTCCTTGGAGGAAGTAGAGCTGGAAGACTCAGAGAAGGACTTACCCATCACTGGGGCTGAGGTCACTGAAGTAGTCAAACTCTTCAGTGGTAAGTTTTCAGAGATGGATTAGATTCTCCCGGAGCTCTAGAAAGCTCTTGATGTTGTTGGGCTGTCTTAGTTGACATGGCTCTTCAACATTGCATTGAGATTGGGAACAGTACTTTTGGATTGGCAGACTGGGGTAGTGGTCAAAATCTTTAAAAAAGCAGACCGGAGGATATGTTCCAGCTTCAGGGGAATTACACTCCTCAGCCTCCCTGGGGAGGTCCATGAGGGTCCACCAGTTAGTCAAACCTTAGAGGAACAATGCGGATTCCATCCTGGTTGTGGAACACTAGACCAGCTCTTCAGCTTGACAAGGACACTAGAGGGTTAATGGGAGTTTGCCCAACCAGTCTACATGTGTTTTGCGGACTTGGAAAAGGCTTACAAACATGTGTCTCAGGAGGTCCTGTGAGGGGTGCTCCAGGATTGGGGTATGGGGTCCACTGTTATGGACCATTAAGTCTCTGTATAAACAGTGAGATTTTCGCATTGCCAGTAGTAAGTCAGTCGTAAGTGGTTGATGGACTCCGCCAGGGCTGCCCTTTGTCACCAATTCTGTTCATAACATTTTTGGACAGAATTTCCTAGGCGTAGCCAAGGGGTGGAGGGTGTTTGGTTCGGTGACCTCAGGATTGCATCTTTGCTTTTTGCAGATGATGTGGTCCTGTTGGCTTCATCGGGCTGTGACCTGCAGCACACACTAGGGCAGTTTTCAGCTGAGTGTGAGGTGGCTGGGATGAGGTTGAGCACCTGGAAATCTGAGACCATGGTTGTTGACCACAAAAGGGTAGATTGCCCTCTCCTGGTAGAAGATGAGTTACTGCCACAGGCAGAGAAGTTTAAGGATCTTCAGGTCTTGTTTACAAGTGAGGGAAAAAAGGGAAACAGTAATGCTGTACTGTTCTGTCATGGTGAAGAGGGAGCTGAGCCGGAAGGCAAAACTTACTTAAAGCTTATTACGTACCTACCTTAACCTTTGGTCATAAGGTTTGGGTAGTGACCGAAAGAATGAGATTGCATATACATGTACAGGCATAAATGCTTCCTTTGCAGGGTGTCTGGGCTCAGCCTTAGAGATACGGTGAGGAGCTTGGACATTTGGGAGGAGCTCAAAGTAGAGCTGCTGTTCCTCCGCATCGAAAGGAGTCAGTTGAGGTGGTTCGGGTATCTATGTAGGATACCTCCTGGACACCACACTGGGGAGGTGTTTTGGGCATGTCCAACTGGGATGAGACCTCAGGGCAGAGCCAGGATACACTGGAGAGATTATATCTCTCTGCTGCTTCGGAACACCTTGATATTCCCCTGGTGGAGCTGGAGGTGGCGGCTGGTAAGGGGGAAGTCTGGACATCCCTGCTTAGATGGCTGCACCTGCGCCCCACTTCCGGATAAGCAGCAGAAAATGGATGGATGGATGGATGGATGGATCAATCGATCGATGGGTGGACCTTGTATACCCACACATATGCTGAGGTTGTTCTGGGAGCATTTGGTAGAGGCCCCTGTCTGGGAGATCTTCAACTTGCACCTCCGGCAGAACTTCTCTTGCGGGAGGTTGGAGACATTAAGCCCAAATATGCCATGTTCCATGCCTTCATTGCTGAGGTGGCTGCACAGAGCTGTGGCCATAAGGTAGTTGGTGAAGAACAACACTTTGTTCCATAACCTCTTCTAAGGGGCATCCCAGCCATTCCACGTACTTTTTAAATTTCACCATCAGCTCAATTAATTAATTAACTTAATTAGACAACTCAATAACATATTGACTGGCCAAAAAAGTTGTGATAGTGGTTGAGTAAAAAATAAATTGGTGTATCAGATGGTTACTGCAAATACTGACTTCAGTGATTTCAGGAGAGGTTTTGAAATGGCTAAGCTAATACATTTTAATAGACGTATTATTATAGTTTTCCACCAAAATGATCATTTAAACATCATTTTTGACTGCCTACGATTTTTGTCCAGTACTGTACATGAATATTTAGCAATTTTTTTCTAAAGTCTTCATTGTTAATGTAATTAACACCTTAGTCCATATCCTCTAATTATAAAATATTATCTTTAGAATTTTTTTTTGTTTTTTTACATTATACCAAAAATGATGTTTTGATGACCATATGAGGCTTGTTCATAATAATTATTGGGCATATTTTAAGAGATTCTTATAACAATCCAGTCCTGCCGGTGAAACCTCCAATCCAGATGATTTACCTCCCCTATTAGCACAGAGACTTTCACTTCCTCTTTGGCAATTTGTGGTATCAGAAGAACAGAGGTCAGCAAGGTTGGTTCCTTGTGCTGTTGTCCATCTGTCTGGTCAGCCGAGACATCATTCTACTAAAGGAGCAGACATGCTATCCACATACATCACATAGCATGGCACATGCATGACCTGCATGTGTAACAAGAGTGATATGCTTATTTCATTCATGTGACAATGAAAAGCAGTGTTATAAGTTTTGTATAAGATGGAAGTTTACTATTAGAACTGAAAAGCCCTCTTTATGAGTTTTTTTTCTGGTAATACATTTATATTTTCAAGCATTTCACTTGTTTCTAGTCAAGATCACTCCAGCATTGCCATATAGTAGCCATCTAGTATATATCCATTGAAATGGGTACTGTACCATGTCAGGCCTTAGCTAAACCTTCAGCTCCATATCTAGGTCCCTGTTAACGTAAAACTCCAGCTGCTTTGCTATTCTGGGGCCAAGAACTGAACCCTTCACCACCTTCTCTGATAGGCCCCAGTCAGGTGCAGGATCAGGTTCGCTGCATCACAGGGGAGTAATCTTATTTAATCTCAGAAAGCTGTGCTTAAAATGAGCTTATCTATTCACTGTCAAACAAACTCTTGTTTAGAAGTGGAGAATATCTTCTAGCAAGCATGTTGTGCCCCTTCAAAAAAAGAAAAACGACACAGACAACAGAGTACAGTCTTTTGGGGGCCATGGTCCATGTTTAAGAATATGATTATATCTGATTTTTGGTGTTATCAGAGTGTTTTGGATTTTGTGCTTCTTATGTTTAACATGAAAGTCAAGCTTTACCTCACTGCACAGGTTTGAGTAGCAGTGCTATTTACTATCCTATACATGATGCACTTATAAAGATGGGATGATAATCATCAAGAACACTGAATTCCAAATGAGTTCTCACCATTAAGTCTCCATTAGAGAAGTATTCCCCTGGGGGTTCTTTGCTGCAAAGATATATGGGATTACAAACAATAAGAATAGAGCACTTTTATTCGCTAAGTAAGCATTAATGAACAACAAGCTCTCAAACGCTGCTCTCCTGCTGAGTCACAAATGATATCATAATGATTGCTTGGTATAAGTTGTTCTTACTACAAATGCTCTAAATTGTATTTTCATAATGTGCATCTGTTTTAATTTACAGTTGTCATAATGATGTCTGGGCATGTTTGACAGTCCACTATGGCCATCGAGCTCAAGGAACTTTATTTGAAACTTAACACAAAAGATTTTGAAACAAAAAAGACCACAATCAGTCTAGACAATGGAAGGCAAGTAAATTGAGAACTAACAAAGACTTGAAACAAACATGAGGGAACATTAAGTATTCACACTGATTTAGAGTGAGATTTTCATTGGGACCATCTAACAAACACATGCAATAGCTGACTGGGGAACAGAGAATGGGTAGGGATATATATATATACACACAGGTAACGAGACCTAAACAATGGACAAGTTTGGGTTATTAACAATCACTCAGGCACTGGGGACTTACATGAGGAGATACAAGGACCACAGGACATAGATACAAACTAGGCACCGACCAGGTTAACCAAGATCAAAGACAATAAAGGCAAGGACCAAACCAGGGAGTTGCTGTCAATTTGTTGGAGACTCTTGGAGAGACTTGCGGGAGAAGCAACATGTCTGTTATGATTTATTGATGTGATACACTTGTAGTCCAGTCATACTTGTACCTGTGTAACCTGCCTAAATGAGATGGCACATAAGTCCGGTCTTAAAAATTGGTAAACACTAAATAAATCGGGTTTGTGCACCCACAGCCGAGCTTCTAAAATGCTTACAGTACGGTTACTACATATTTGGCTTACATGTTTGTAAATAAATAAAGACTGGTCTTTGGGCTTAGCAGCAGGCAATTTCAGTAAGCTAAATAATGATAGCTTACAGTCTTAGCAATGGACTGTTTTCAAATTAAAGAGTGGCTTGGGTCATATTTAAGCAAAATGTTTAATAGTAATAGGCTTGGGTGGTATCTAATTTTTCATACTTTCCAGACATTACACTGTGGCAAACAGAATTTTGATACTATGTAAAAAGAAAAAACAATGGTATTCCGCAATTTTGAACTCATGCCAATAAACTTCGTAGAGCCGGGGGGGTTCCCCAAGAAACAGTTTTGCTGAAAAGAAAAACCATGGTAGGCTGTATTAAATTTTGATAGATTTTGTGATGCTGATCACAGAAATAACGTCAAAATTTTCACATCACATAAGGTTTTTGAGAAATGTCCAATTATGTTACAATTATTGTAAAATGTGTAAAACACCAGTATTTTGCATAACACTGATCAACAAAAATCTTAATATAAAACAACTAAGGGTTGTCTTTTTAACTTTTTAATGCCTTTTTAAGAAATGCAGTCAGAATTTTGCTCTCACCCAGTTTTTCAGTGATATCATTTTTAGGCTTGTTATTGATAGTCTAAAAATAAATTCATAAATTCTTTATGAAGAATGTGTGGGCAGAGTAATTTAGGAAAAATTATTTTAATTTCGGAACATTTTTAGAACTTTAAAGAAGTGCATAAAGTATTATAAGTGTGTTTTGCTGGAGTTTACAGGCTGTACCATGTTTGAACATGTTGATTGAAGGTCCTGCTCTCTCTCTCTCTGATATGGAAAAATGAAATCAAGGCAAGTGGAGTCCCAGTATGCTTCCTGATTTCTGCTAGACCCTGAAGAAGGATGTTTCTGAGGCCAAGTACAGCAGAAAATGATACATTTATACCTTGTAGATGAGTCACGTGCAACATGCACATATACTGTAAATATACTTGCAGCATAAGGTTTACTTGTATGTCACTCAAAGTCCTTGTGTGATAGATTCTGTTCAGATATTTTAATTCAGCACAAGCAAAACTGTAAAATTCAACTATCTTAATTTGAGAAATGTTGCCGCTTTAGGTTTAAACGCTATAAGTTCTAGGAAAAAAAGCCAATGGCACAGGTAAAGGTTATTTTATTGTATTCCAAGAGTATTATCTTTGTTACGTTTTACTGAAAGTTGTAGCGAAAATTCCTTTAAGAAAGGGGGTTATGGGAGATGGGGGAATGTCGGTATTGTTCAGCGTAAACGAGCGTATTAATGGCATGAGGGAAGCTCGTGAACGCAACACTGAATCTCGGTCCGATGAGATGACTTTTAGTCGCCCCCATGTGGTCATTGAGAGTATTGGCACCCGATGAGTTCAATAAAGAAACGGAGAGTAAAAATGATGCGGAGCCGTTGTCCCTTCCACGAACAAATCAGACAGTAATACAGCAAATGTACAGAAGAGCCCTCAAAATTGTCAGCCAGATCGGAGAACCAAATCAGAAGGATAAATTCAATTATTTAAGTCTCGAAAGACAAATCCAGAGGGCCCAAAAAAAGGGGTATGATGAAGTTATGGAAGCCATCATACAATCTATAACTCCAGGACTGAAATTGAAAAGTTATCTAGAATGTCAAACGGATTTAACACTTACTGCTTTGAGGCAAAAACTAAGTACACATTACATCTAAATGGACGCCTCAGAGCTATACCATTCACTTACCCACTGGGCCGGTTCTAGACAGGCATATATGAGGGGACAGACAGAAATGTGAAGGGAAGCACATGGTGGCGACGGAGGCAGGAAAGGGGTGGGGTGGGGTGGTGGTGGGGGTGCTCTGGATAACTGTTTTTGTCATGTAATTGGATTGCACTTTGTCAGGCCTCTACCCTAATACCTGTCCAATTTGGGTGTCCCACCTGAAGGCGAAGCTTCTGCTGGTGTAGCTCCTAGGGTCACTGAGGCACGCAAACCCCCTGACCATGATAAGGTGGCAATCCCTCAGGGGGAAAACTGAAAACTGGTAGCAATTATTGGCAGAGGTACAGGAGAAGCAGTGCCTGTTGATGACACAGGAGTAGACATGCTAGCTGCTGTCTCTGATGTACCAGCATCATTGCTACTGCTATTGGTACAGGCAGGAGCAGCACCACACTTTTTATAAGCTTGGAAAAAAGGATGCATCTCACGGCATTAACTTTCCCTTTGTGAGCTGTTGGAAGCTGGGGTGGAAAGTGAATAAGCTTTACTAAAACTGCTGTGATTACGTCAGCATATGAAACGAGAAAACTGTTGAGTGCAGAGTTGAAAGCTGGGGCAGGGCTTTGTGTCGGGGTCTGACAGACACAGGTCCTCCAGTTGGCTCACAGTGGTGCTTGTGGGATCAAGAAAGAAACACTTCTCTACCAGACTGAAACTGTTAGAAGAATAATGAACTAGTCCCCCATTGACTGTACAAATATAGATGTATTTTTTAGTTTTTGTTAATTATCTCACAAGTCGCTATGATTTTGACGTCAGATTTGCTGCTTCCTCAAAGCCTCCCGCTGTTGCACAGCTCATTTTGCTCTGCCCTGCCTACTGAGAAACCTGACACCGGGTCATTTGCATACTAACAGTGATTGGATATTTAGCTGGGGGGAGAGTAAGCAGGGGATCTCTGCCGAGTGCTGTGTGAGCCTGCACACAAACAGAGCACGGAGGGAAAGAGCGAACAAGAGGTGAAACCTATCGTCTCATTTGTGCCTTTTCCAGTGGATTTTTCAGCTACTGTAGTAGATCTTGTTCATATTCAGTTTGTGGGTAATCTATTATTTTCTTTCTCAACTTCTAAAACTTTGATTTAAGGGGGAAGGACGTTTGTTTAAGGGGGCATTGCCCCCTCTTGTCCCAGCGTAGAGCCGGCCCCGCTTACCCATGGGGTGCAAGAAACTAAAGAAACCTCAATTTAAAATCATACTTGCAAGATCCACAGACGACAGATGAGGTCCTGCTGGAGAAGATGAATTCTGCATACAGCTTGGAAATGGAGAGAAAGAACAAGATGTTAACCATCACTAAAATGAGAATACTGAAAGTAATTGCTGTAGGTGATGAAATATGTGAAAGTGTTGTACCAGGTTGTCACCAACAGCACAATACAAAACAACCTAAGGACAAACAAAGTGACACCTTATTGGAAATGGTAGATGAAGGAAATAAAGCCAACTGTGAAGCAATCCAAAATCTCACCACACAGATTGCAAACCTCACATCAAAGACAAAAGACCACCCAGATAAGAAATATCTGCCACAAACAGCCACTAAATCCACCAAACGATGTCAACAATGTGAGGCAGAAAACCCTGATGGGAGGTGCAACCACTGGTACAAGTGTGGGAGTGCAGAACATTGGGCAGCGGGCTGAACAGGGTTGGTGCTTTGTCCCCCATTAAAGAGAAGGCAGACTCATTGGGTTTATTCCAAATCGCAGCCCACCCCTCTAGCAAACAACATGTCACAAGACTCAGTACTGTGGTGCACTGGTTCACAAGTATCCATTGTCAGCAGTGATTGAAAAACAAAACTCTTACCTGAGGTAGAGGTGAGGCCTGTGCAGGAGCTAATGGGTGAGGTAGGACTTGTTCTCTCTGCTGCCAACAGAACATTATTACTGCAAACATCCCTAATGAAGGTTGGATGGGAGTTGAGTTTAGGATGTCCAAGAATGCGGTGGCTGGAACGAGCGACAAATCACTCTGGGTGCCCATACTCATAGCCAACAGTGACATGGAATGTCCCAATATTGGATTCAATGTCGTTGAAGAGTTGGCACAGAGGGATGTTTCAGAGTATGATATACCTCTAAGCCATTTGGTGCAAAAACCTGAGTTCAGCATTAGATGTGGATAGTAAGAGGGCAAGAGCTGACCTATCAGTTCTAACAAAACAGTATTCAGACAATGACTTCCACATTGCCAGGACTGGAAGGCTGCCCACTGTAATACCCAAACGCCAGCAGGTAAGGGTGAATTGTGGATGCCTGACTAAGAGTCTTTTAAACAGGACACGTGCAGTCCTAGAACCAAACCCAGATGAGCTGTGGGCTGCAGGGCTTTTGGTAAGGGAACAGTTACTCCAACTCACAACAGGGAAGAATAGTAAAGTTACTGTGACTACTGAGAATGAAACAGACAAGGATGTACAGTGAGGGAAATAATTATTTGACCCCCTGTTGAATTCCTAAGTTGACCCATTTATAAACAAATGAGAAGTCTAT
>JAAGVU020000503.1:0-11563 GCA_011763525.2 Mormyrus iriodes | reverse complement strand
GCCGGACAGGGAGATGTGTAAATCTTCCCGGTGGGGGGGGGGGGGGGGTCTCGTACTGGACCCAGGGGGTACTGCTGTATGTGCACAGAACCGGTACATTAAAGACAAAACACCCCCACACTCTCGCTCTTAGTTCCATCTACGGGACCACATCATAGCTGAAAGAAAGATAAAGGACAGACGGATGTGGGGGGGTAAAAACTGCGGTAACAAAACAAACAGAACTTCATCGTGGGGAAGGTGGGGGGGGGGCAGATCCGCCGGCCGAGGTTGTGAAGACGGCAGGGAGTTCGCAGAGGGGCCCTTCACCCGCATTGGGGAGGGGGGCAGGCTGTAATGGCACCTGATTAGCATGAGAAAGGCAGTGAGGCAGCCGGCCCTCACCGCTGGGCACTGCATCTCATTAAGGACAGCTGAATAACAATTATCAGCCCCCACGCTGAATGCTGCTTGGCAGCACTGTGTGCGTGCAGCTTGGGGTCCTGTCAGCTCGCAAGGCTTTCTTGGCAGTTCAAACCCCCCTTTTAATACCCCCCCATGTTTTTTTGGGGTGGTTTCTTCTGTGCGCTGCTCTGCACCTGCGCCTGATGCATTATATCTCACAGCCCCCATCCCTCGTAACCCCCCCTCCATGCCTGTGGAAATGCGGGCACTTTAATTATTTACAATTACTGGGCGGCGAGTCAAAATGGGCCCCCGCGTGGCGCGATGCAGGCGATGCGACGGACGATCATCATTAAGGGGGGGCACGGCGGCAGGACTGGCCCTGTAACGTGCAGCTGGCCGGCTGCACCATTTATAACCAGATTTTAATAACGCCGAGTAATTAAGTTACTACCGGCAATAGTGAGTAATAACATTAGGGGCATCAGCGAAACATTAATAAAATGACAATGCCATTCCCGCCATCGAGACGGCGGAACCTAGTGACCGGGGGACTGATCTGTATCGCCATGGTGAGCAGCAGTACAGAAGCCAGCTGCGTCTGCAGGGACCTACGGATCACGGGAAATAAAACGGGGCACTGGCAGTGGAAGTTAACACATCATGTGACAGCAAGGACTGCCCAGGGCGCCATCTCCTGAGGGGGGGTGCAAGCTTCCCGATGCACCACTCCCATTCCCTGCCCTGCGCTGTCCAAAACATGGGCTTTGATCAGTACTAGGCACCACACCGGGGTCACCTCACAGGCGGCACCAAAGAGCAGCACAGGGCAGGCCCTTTGGGACACACCACTATACTTCCGATGCACACCTCCCTCCAACGGATAAATGGGCTCCGGAAAAAGGTCGGATCCGCGTCTATCCGACCGCAGGGTGTTTCTGATTAACCCGTAAATCTGCCCTGGTCCCCTCTCCAGACCCCGCAGAGCAGAAACACGCCTGGCAGCACGACCCCGCCTGCGGTAAAGGCCACATGAACCGAAGTGCTTCAACAAACAGAGTTCAAAATCTGTTTAGGAGATCGGCCCCCCTTCCAGTGGATCTGGCAGGGTGTGGGCATCCCCCAACACGTCTCCACATGCAAGGTGGGGAGCTGGAGGGCCAGATTCGGCACATAACATCACCGGATGCTCCTGACAGCAAGGACCCCAGAGCATCGTGGGGGAAAACGGGGGAGGGGCTTTCCTACAGTGACACTTACAGCAGCCTCCTGCCATCAGACAGAGTCTCCAACTCAGGAATCACTCCCAGACTGCCGCTCAAAACTCAGATAAAAGATATGCCCCCCTAGGGGTTGGTGACGGTGGGTGAGAGGGTGCCCCCGACGCAGATCAAGGCCACAATGACTCAGCCCAGCACCCCCCCCCACCCCCGATCCTTGTTCTTCAGAGAGCTCTGTGACGCCATAAGAGCTGTCATGGCGTAACAGAAAAATCCGTCATCGAATCACGACAGCCGCAATCTGACAGGAGGCATCTCCGCGACAAAACTTTGCATGAAATCCACACGGATTCGACAGGCGGGGATTCTGGCGGGATGCTGATGATCAGAGTTACAGCCTCAGAGCCAGTTATCAGAAATATACATAGAAAAAAGTATATATAAAGAAGCTAAAAGAATATTCATCTTTTCCGCTTATCCTATGTCTGCCTTTTCATAACTCTTTTTAAGTGCAACTAACAGAATTTCCAGCTATCTACTGATTATTTTACCGGCTAACAATACATTGACATTTATTTAGCATACCCTGCCATCCAAAGCGACGCACGTTTTTGGGAAAACAGGGTCAAAGCAATTGGGGATGGAAAACATTGCATTTGGGCTCAACGGTGACATGACTGCTGACCCTGGGATTTGAATCAGCAACCTTCTGATCACATGCAAAAAAAATTTCCCAGCATGCTGAGGCTCATGCTAGCTGCTAAAGCCGCCCGTGTTCGTTCACAGAGATAATTAGCAGGCAGAATCGCAGCTTTGCAGCCTAAGATGCAGCCAGCAGGCCTGTTGCTAGGCAAATGACAGAATCCCATATCCCAGTCATACATCTGACCCCCCTCCCCCAAACCATCTCCATCCCCAGATTCCTGCTCTTCCTTCTTCCTTACAGTCACCTAATTAGACCTTCCAGACTCCCCAGAGGAACATGGGAAAAAGTTTGCCGGTGGTTAATGGCGACAGGCCCTTATTCGGGAGGTGTGGGTGAGGGGTGCGGGACCCATCTGTCTCTGAGGCCCGCCCGGAGAGTATCAGCACTGCCAAAGCAGGATAAAGGTGGGCTCGCACTCTGCCAAGGTTTTGACGCAGGAGAGAGACAGCAGAGTGTGTGACACCCGGGACATGATCACACACAGAAATCAGGTGGTCAATAATCTAACAAAGAAGGCAGTGAAACCGGTTCCTCAAATAAACAAACACCCCCCCACACACCTGAGGGTGGGCTAATTCTAACATTGCCCAAGGAAAACAAAAGACACACAACACAGGATTGATTCCTATGCATGTTCTTGTTTACAAAGACATTACCAAAAGTTGTAAAATCCCCAAGTTGCTGTGACAAGAACCCGCCCCATCCAATCATATTTAAGACAGAGAGAGTCTGACTGGGTGGCTTGGGGGGGCACAGCACATTTAAGCTCTTAACTTCAACTTGAGGTGAAGCAGATGATGTAAACCGGCTTAGGAGTAAACATCTTAGCATCCATCTCTCAATTGTCCTGGAATGACTTAGCAGAAAATTCATTCCATACTTTCCGAGGTTGCAGAAGCAGCAAGGCAGTGTGGGAGGCTGGGGTGGCCCCTGCAGAGAGATGGGGGCCACCGCGGGCCCTCAGAGGAAGGGGTGCACAGACAGGAGATGGGGACCGGCATATGGACTGAACAGAAAACGGATGTGTCCCCCTTTCTGTCGGTGGTGCCAGGGGCACGATGTTGGATCCATTAGGCGTGATGGATGTGGGGTGGGGCGGGGGGGCGGCTGGAGTGGCCCCCATTAAACATGGCAGGACAGGGGCGTCATGTACCGCACACTCGCCTTCGCTGCCCCCGGTAGCTATGTGGGGCCCCTTGGTCACACATCCCCCGGCCCCTGCCTGCAAACGAGCTCTGCCATTAGTGGGTAGGCCCATCCATCTGAGGAGTCGTCCCCCCCCCAAAAACGCACAGAAAGAAGGTACAGCAGTTGGGGGGAGGGGCATCAAGGAGAACCTGAAGGGCAGCCCCCTGGGGGGGTAGGGAGGAGCGGGGGGGGTGACAAGCCAGCTTCCAGTCTGGACCACACCACGGCTCACAGACTGCAAGGGGCGCCAGACTCATCAATGCACAGCAGAGTGCTTTAGAGCAATGGAGAATCCAGGACCTGCCAATCCTGTACCCCCCCCCCCCCCGCCACAATTAAGTGAAAACAAACACAGTAAAAAAAAGAAAAACACCCTCCCCGTCATTCTGAAGGAAAACAAAACAATGTCACAGGAAGACTCGTGAGTACGACGGATGATGTTTACATTCACCGCGGGTCACCGTGTCAGACGCGGCTCCGGGTTCGAGGCAGTCTGTTCTGCACCCCACCTGCCCCGGGCGCAGACCTTGTTCCGGAAAGCCTCCTCACCCCCCAGTATGAGACTCTACACGTATTACACACAGCAGGCCGGGAATAACACTGCGCTGAATATTTCTGCAGGAAGCGAGGCGGAATTCAATTCATCCGATAAAGCAAGGCTTTGGAGTGAGCCGACCTGGAGCACTGCAGGGATACGTCATACAAAAATGCATGGCGATCGGGAGGGGGGGGTTTGACTGGAGGGGAGGAAAATTCCCAGAGGTCTATGTGGTGTGGAATAAAATCACAAGCATTGAATAAAACAAAAGGAAAACAACAATTAAGAATAATTTGCTTAAGTGTTAGACAATGGGTGTGGAAATACCCGGTACAAGCTACTAGCTGGATCCCAAAGGGCCAGGCATCCTTTACTGATTAGAGAAGGCGACAGTGATGGTGACAGTGGCCCTTTTACTCTGTGATGAACTGAATGCGCAGCTGCCCAAAGCACCAACAGGCAATGATTCACACAAAGGTGCGAGAACCTACCGAGCGCTGCGTTACATGTGGATGAAAGCGATCGGAAAGAGAAATGGGGCATTTAGCAGATGCCTTTGTCTAAAATGACGTACAAGATATAGGATCAGATAGTCGATTCAGCCTGCAGGGGTTAAGGGTCTTCTTTAAGGATTCAAAGTGCTCTGTCAGCCATGGGATTTGAACAGACAACCTTCTGATTATGAAGGCGCGTCTTAACCCACTCAGCTACAGATCGCTCACTAATAACAGTATAATCATCTGAGCAGCGCTGCTTGGCCCATTCACAGAGGTGAAGAGGTCGCTGACTCTTGCTCCCAGAATGCTTTGCGGCAGACTGAGAGCAAAGTAATCAACGCCTGTCTGCACAAAAGGGAGTCAGAGTCTGACGCCGTCCAGCTGAAAAGCCGTGTGACGGGGGGGGGGCACAAACACAGACCATCTAAGCAGCTCATCAGCGGAGAAACCAGAGGCACACATCGGCAAAGCTAACGGGCTGCACTGTCACACGGCTGACAGTATTAACAGCAGGGGGTGGGGGGGGGCTGCGGAGCCCGATCAGAGGAGGAGAAAAGGCAGGGCTGGTCAGTCACCAAAAGAAAAGAGGGGAGAGAAACGCCCTAGGCTGCGAAGAGAGCTGGGAAGGAAACAAAAAGAAAATTAAAATATAGAGAGAAAATGAAAAGCTGGCAGTCAACAGCTGACTCTCCCCTCTAAGGTAAAAGCTGACTGGATGAAAAGGAGCAAGGGGCCGTAAATCAGGGCGGTTTAGAGGAAGCGGGATGCTTTGATGGGCGCGGGGCGCAGGTGGAGGGGAGCAGGGCAGCTCTGGGCAAGTCCCACGCCGACGGGCGGTGTTCACCGTCTCTGATGGGAGGTACGGAGACTCACACAGCCGTCAAGAGCGAACCTGAAGAGCCCTCAGGACTCATGGCCAAGGGCAGAGCCCAAAACGTGCAAGTTAGCGGCGCTCTCCCGCCAGAGGACAAGGACACCAGAGGAGAGAGGCACCAAGAAGGGGGGGGGGGCAGGCAAGGGCACCTGCACCACTGATTTTCCTATGGATCTGATGGGGCCCCGTGTGAATCAAACACTGCGCAGGAGGCATTTGGGGGGCGGGGTGGGGGAATCAGAGGAGAGGGGTGCAGCATGCTGGAAACGGCTCTGATAAAAGGATTTACTGCCTCGCAGCCTTCTAGGGGGAATAAATGAAAAGTCTGTGATTCTAGGGGGGGTTGGGGGGGCAGCATTTCACTTCATTTTGCCTTGTTACCAGCCAAAAGAAGTCTGCTGTCCGGTTGCTCATTACACACATTACACCGGCACTGGTGCGGGGGCTGATCTGCGAGAATTAGACGATGCTGCACCGGACACAGAATAATCACCTTTTTGTCCCTCTCCCGGCCCCATCCCGATGGCCCAGTCATCTGCCGCGACTGGAGTAAGGAGATTACCGCGGCAACGGCGAGACCGCCGTCTAAACTCGTTAATTTAATCCCGTAATCCTGCTATAACTGGTGAATCAGAAACTGACATTTCTGCTCTCCGCAAGAAAGGGAAAGTAACAATCAGAGAGACCCGGCGGCTGTGGGAATAATTCTGTTAGAACAGCTGAGGGCTTAGCGGACCTGGGGGAACCCAGTGTGGAGGACCCAGCAGAACCCTGCTCTTTAATATGCTCAGCTGGGTCGGCGCCAGGCCCATTCCGGACTCGCTGCGGGGCAGGACCCATCCGCAGGAGGCAGCTTCAAAACACTCCTCTGACAGTTTTCAGATTGGCGCAAAACCTGAAAAAAAGTTAAAAAATAAAAATAAAAACCGGTAAAGCCCCTTTCCTCCCAAAGCAGGCACGACTCTGGCTTAAAGTTCACACTGCCAAGCATACGCCCCTCCCCATGCCACCTCCATCCCCCCTGCCGCCCCCCCCAAAAAAAAATTCGATCAACTGTCCTTAAAAGCACCTCAAAGCACCTTAAACCATATTAAACCACATCCTCTGCAGTGATTTAACTGAGAATCTGGCCTCGCCCTGATTTTTTTTCTACAATCATTTTGAAGGATTAACATTTGGTTTTTTACAAACCCTTTTCAGGTGGATGAACATCGCCGGGGATTTATTTGGTTCAAGCCCAACGGACAGCAGATCTTTGTGGAAAAACTGCTCATACCTCAAATAAAATTTATGCCAGCCATCTTTCCAAGTGACTAAAGCTCACAGCCTGATTTTAAACTGCATCTCCAATGCCAAAACAGTTCATTATTGTGTATTTATACAATTAAAATGAGCAACTGTTTTGGTTTAGACAGCTCAGCTCTGCAGTATAACCTCAAACCTATTCTACTGCTCGCTCAAAAGCACAGAAACAGCCTATATAATAATCAGCTATCAAACATTTTAATTATAACATCATATATGCATGGGTGCTTCCTTTCATAACTCATAGTAGCATAACAGTGAAATGAACGATTTGAAAATCATTTAAATCTACATTTCATATCGAAATGAACAGAAAATTTCCATTAAAACAGTGACTTCAGATACCCCCTTTCCTTTTCCTGCCTGCTGCTCACTCGGGGTCAAGACCCCGCACGTTCAGACCTCCAAAGACACTGTATCTGCCTCCATTGACACCAGCCAATCACAGAGCAAGGCGGGGGGGGCTTGGAGCTCCTCAGTGAACTGAAGCAAGACTAAACAGAACTGAGAGACCTGATCAGCTGCTACTGAGATGCCATCACATGGGGGAACAACAAGGAGTGATGGCTGAATGTGAGTGTGGTGTTAGGGCAAGCAAGGGGCATCATGGGATCGATCCATGGTCAACGGAAGATAACCCACCGAGTGAGAGATGGGAAAATGAACTGTAACTGGCATAAACCCAATGTCCTGCCGGCATCTGAATGATGCAGAAGAGTGCGATCGTATAAACATGGTGGTGTGTATCAATCTGAGCCCCCGTCCAGAAGGTCATGGGTTCAGATTCAATGACTAGCAGAGTGCCCATATCACCATTGGGCTCTAAATCCCAAACACTGCTGCAAGGGGGCTGGATCTGGCTGACCCTGCACTTTAACCCCATGAAAATCAGGTGAAGTTATCAGGTTGCTTGGCTTTTAGGTAGGCAGGTATATACCTCCTCTGCCTTTAAGAGGTGTAATGGCAGGCAGGTAATGCAGCCATGGCAAGTCGTCGCGGTGCCCCCCTCTGAGTATTGGCAGAAAGCGCGCTCACACTCCGGGAGATGAGTCACCGCCCAGCCGGCTGCCAGATGAGCTCCATGTCTAACGCACTCCCACGCAGACAGGCGTCAACACCCTCTGCTCCCAGCGGCATCGGGTGAGACGGGTGCCGGGTGCAAAGCATTCTGGGAACAAGCGCTTTTCGCTGGAAAGGAATTGGAGATGACGCCGGTTAACAGACAGATGAGATGGGGTCTGTAACAGGAAAACCATCCCCTATCCCTCGGCAGTGCTGCCGGGAGACCCTGGGAATTCTCCCGGTTCCCGTTCCGAACATTTCGAACTGGGACCCATGTATTAAAACCGGCAAGCGTCCCTCATCGTTTCATTTTTCGAAGAGGAACTAATAACGATGTGTGTGATGAGGAAGAGACTCCATAATTACTCCGCAAATGCGGAAGCTTCTCAGAAAACGTAAAAGTGTTCTTAAATTCACCCCCCACCAAAAAACACAAGGTGACCATTCACCGTGCTGAGGGGCTATTAGGTAAACTGTCGAGGGTGTACCATATATATGACAGTCCTGAAATGGACTAAGTGCAGTACGGGGCGGGGTGGGGTGGGGTGGCTGTTTTAGTCAAATGACCAGAGCAGCAAGGCTGACAGTAAAAACTCCGGTTTGCATGCTGTCATCTATCAGGCACCCGGAGGTGGCAGAGGCGGCAGAGGCGCCAGCGCTCGGGGGTGCGCTCGGAAAACCATGGGCCAACGTGCACCAGCGTCTTCAAAAACAGACCCTGGACACACTTGGATTCTTACTCATGGACAGAATTCACGTCCAAAGGGAGTTGATGCGCAGGCTAAATGGGCCCCGAAATGATCTCTGGAAGCCCGGGTGCGGGTCGGGCCATGCGGTCCGAGAGGTCGCATGGGACTTAGTGGTGGGTGGAAGCACCCAGCATGATTTGCTGGTCCCCTTACAGAACACAGCGCCAGGAAAAATTAGGAGGAAACCCCCCCCCTTCTGCCCCCACCCAACCCAAACCCAAGGCCCTAATTTTTCTCCTCAGAGGATGAGTGATTAAGTCCTGGGCCTGGGTTTAAGGCGACCTGCGTACAGTGCAGCCTTTCATGAAGAAGCCACACGCAAGGGTGGGGGTGGTGGGGGTGCAGTCCAGTCCCACCGGCCCGGAGCACACAGCTATTCATCTTGAACCACCCTGCCATTCATTTCCTTAACTTTAACAGTTAGCTCTTGAGAAAATTGATTTTATGGTACGGTCCCATTTTCCTACTTCAGGTCCTGGTTGTTTTAAACGCTGTCAGTAATATACTACCGTCACATATGAGTGTCATCGGAATCAACGCCATCGGGGATATGTGAGAACTCAATGTGCTCTACCCATGATACATTGCTGCCAACATGGCAAAATGCTAAGGCATACTGTTTATATCTGTAGTGAGAAGCGAAATAATGACTAAAAATACATGTCAAATATAACATACAACCATCCTTCCCCCAAACCAGTCATTCCGGTCAGGGTCACGGGACTAGTGGGGGTGAGGGAGGAGGGGGCTGCAAAAGGCAGGAGAACACCTTAGTGCAGGGATCTCAAACTCCAGTCCTAGAGGGCCAGAGCCCTGCACAGTTTTTGATTTACCCTCATTTAACACACCTTATTCAATTCTTTGTGCTAATTACCACACAGCTCTAGAGCTGAATCATTCATGGTGAAACAGGGAAAGGTCTAAACTACACGGGGCTCCGGCCCTCCAGGACTGGAGTTTGAGACCCCTGCCTTAGTATACAGTTTTATCCACTAAAATGAGGCACTAAGCATGTTATTCTATATACTACAAAACTGAGAGGTAAAGTGCTTTGCAGACTTATCTGCTGTTTGCCAAACAAGACAACTGAGCCCAAGTCTCTAAGAAAAAGGCAGCATTTAAATCAAAGTACAGCCAGGAAAGGCTACACCTCCGCTGGCCACAGACACTGCGATGATACCTGCGTGGCTGGAGGTCAGTACGCAAATCGTCTGGCCGGCATTTCTCCCGATGATGGGGAGGGACACACGAGTGGCGAAAATAACTTGCAACTTAGCTACATCACAGAAAGGGGGTGCTCCACCTATGAAAACCCAGAACTCACGTGAGGGGTATTCGGCAAAACGAAGGAATAAGGAAACCCAGGACGACAGCCCATGCCAGGCCATCCTGCGTCTGCCTGACGAGGCCATGGAACGAAACATTCATCTCGCAACAGAGAAGTTGAGTTGAGAAAAAGTGTATGTGAATAAAGGACCCCCCCGGAAGAGGAAGCAAGCCCCCATGACCCCCGGCTCTGGCTCCACAGGGCAGCAATACCACAGTACAAAGCAAACTCCACCAGGACTGCGGTCAATAAGACTCCAGTATGAAACTTATATATATATATTACACAAACAACAGCCTGCGGGGGGGTGTTTTAAAGGCGGTGCGGCCGACTGGCCGGGCTCACTTCACAACTGGGACAGCAGCTCGGATCCCCCGTCTAGACAGGCCTTTTCATCCGACCGCTGAGGATTCTGGGAGCCCGGGGGCCAGGAGGCCTGCTCCGGCCCTCATTCACCTTGCAGAGGGGGATCAAAGGACGGGAGCTCCCCAGCATACGCGGACCCCGCCAGAATCGGATCATCCTTGCGGACGTGAACGATGCACACGAGGGCGCGAGCCCCCCCCCCCCACCACATCCTTGCTGCGACTGAGAGGAGCGCTTCAGGCCCCGATACAAGTTTGGCCCTCCACATCCGAACAGCAGGCCAGAAGCCCGATCACCGATCACCGATCACCACGGCAACGGTCCCGCCGGAACCCCCCGGCCTTTCAGAGCCGCAGCCGGCCCGCACTTGGTCCCGTCTGAGGACCCCGGTTCACATGGTGAGTAGGCAATGCTCCCGGGCGAAGCATCGCAAGCCGCACGGGTAGGGAGCAGCAGTAGGTGGGGGGGGGGGGGGTGTAGCACAGGGGAGAAGCCCCCCCCCCCGCCAAACTCAGGGCACGGCTGCCTTGCCATAGCTGTCAGAAAGTCCGTCTCCATGCCTATTTATCCACCGCCAAGCTCGCAATTAAACAGATGTTTCAAAAGCACATACATAAAAAAACAAATCCATACAAATGGCTGCAAGGCCAAGAGGGAGGGAGGTGGATGGTGGAGTGAGAAAAGCAGACTCGGGGGAGAATAATGTCAACGTGGTGCACAGGCATTCAGGGGGCTGGCGAGAGCCCTGTGACAAAGGCAGCCTCACAGTAACACCGAAACGGCCTTGAAGTGCACTCTGCCCCTGCTCCCCTCCCCCCTGCCTGGATCACAATATAAAAATAAATTCTACAAATTGTTATACTCCCAAGGATGCCTTGCCAGTAACCAAATGCTGTTGCCTTTCCTGATGGTATCCACTCGAACCCAACACTGCCCTCGAAACCTCTTCCCATTTCACTTTGTCCTTGGCAAATGCACTTCATTCTGAGCATCTTGGAGCTTACGCCTCCCTCCCGCAAATGGCCAAACCCCAATCCCTCAACCGTTGCTACTGTACCCCTGGCACATCCAGGTTAGAAGGCCTGGGTAGGGGGGCTGGTGGGGGGGGGATTGTGCTATGCTAAGTGTGTAGCTAGCTAGATGCTTGCAAACAGATGTAAACAGATGGCTGGGGATTGTGCTGGATGATTTTATCATCTACTCACGGTCCAAACGCCACTTTGGGGGGGGGGGGGGGGGGGGTTTTTTACCGCCTATTACCCCTTTTTGCGATCCCCCCCCCTCGGGTTGGGAATAACCCCAGAGAAATCCAGCCAAACCTGGGCCCTTGACCCCGCTGAAATGTTA
>JAAGVU020000502.1:0-11584 GCA_011763525.2 Mormyrus iriodes | reverse complement strand
GTGATCCACTGACAGATGGCGGGTGAGACACTGAGCTGGGAGAGTTTGGAGGAGAGGATTCCTGGGATGATGGTATTAAATGCCGAGCTGAAGTCCACAAACCACCATCAGATGGCATCTCCATGCCAACAAATTATTTGGAAGGTATGCCAGAAAAGACTTTTCTGTCAGTTATACACAAATGTAAGCAACTGGAGTTTGTTAAACGTTACTACAACTTTGACTGGAACCATGTTCTATGGTCTAATGAAACAAAAATTGAACTTAATTTATTAAGTTATAAACACTCAATGTGGGCTTGGTGTAAAAGGAAGGATGGCTATAAGGAAAAGAACCTCATCCCAACTGTCAAATGTGGTGGAGGTTCTGTGATGTCGTGGGGCTCTTTTCCTCCAAAGGTCCTGCACACATTGTTAGGGTACATGGCATCATGGATTCCATGAAATTTTAAATCAAAACCTGGCTGCCTCCACCAGGAAACTAAAACTGGGTTGTAATTGGATCTTCCAGCATGATAATGATCCAAAACACATGTCCAAATCAACCCTGCAATGGTTAACTGACCACAAAATCAAGGTTCTGCCATGGCCATCTCAGTCCCCTGACCTGAACCCAATTGAAAACCTGTGGAGTGAGCTGAAGAGGAGAGTACACAGGAGAGGGACTAGAAACCTGGATGATCTGGTGAGATTATGTAAAGAACAATAGTTTCAGATGCATTGCTCTTTATTCTGCCACCTTATAAAAGGTTACAAAAGAAGCTTGTGCTGTTATATTGGCAAAGGGATGTTGTACAAAGTATAAAATGCATGGTTGCCAACAATTGTGGCACGTGTTTTTGTTAATATTTATTTCTTGATGAGGGATTTGTTTCTCTATGAATAAACTTGTTTCACTTAAAATATTTTATCTAAGAAAAGTCACTTTACAAGTTGTACTTTACAATCATTTGTTTAGAGGTGGAACTAGTATTATATACTGGCTTGCATTAAACAACTGATACTTGCATTACAGAACTGAATCGAACCACTAACGGAAATTATGCGTCATCACTGACATCCTGTTTCACATGTATGCTGGTTAACATTTTCCTGCACTACAAAGAATGTAAATGTCATGACTGTTTATGAGAAATGACAGAATTGACCATGTCATTGTGTATTTATCCAAGTGTTTTAGATCTATGGCTTATCGTCTCTGTGTTGTTCTACTTACATCAAGGTGAGAATCACTTTTTTTGCCTTTGTCTTGATTTGTAGTATAAATGTGTATTTATACTAAGATTTTAAAGTACCTGACTTAAATGATTTTCAAGCAAATGAAATATTACAAAATAATGGATAATGAAATGGAGATGGTGTCATTATGGAAATTAGTCTATTGGAAAGAATTCAGTTGGACTGAATTGACATTCAAGCTAGTTTTGCTCTGTTGCTCAGGATGTTCTACCCTGGTGTCTGTGACCGAGAATCCCAGCATTATCGTATCACAATTGGATGGTAATGTCACTTTGAATTGCCAGTTTTTTCACACTTCTGACGAGATGATCACGGGACCCATTCTGTATTGGTATTATGGAGCAGATGTTTTTATTTACCCTAAAGCCTCATCACAGTACCAGAATCGGGTGGTGGCTCTGAATCTAGACTTGAACCGCAGGAACAGTTCCATCATTTTGCTCAGAGTCCAGTGGGAGGACAGCAGAAAGTACCACTGCATGGTGTCCTATGAGAGAGCAGGCAAGGGTTCCAGGACCAGAGGACAGGGAGTCATGCTTCAAGTTCATGGTAACTTCAGTTGCCCTTTGGCTGGATTCTTTTGTGTCAATTCATAATGGCTGAACAAAGCTGAACAAGTAGTGGCACTTGTTTATTTTTACTTTTTTCCCCCAATATAGACATGTATATTTAGGCTATGTGGGACAATGTAATGTTCAATCAAGTAAGGTTGCAGGAAAGCAAGTAATAGTATGATAGTACAGTCATATTAATTGTAGTATAATCATAGATGCACAATACTATAATGTGCATGGACACTGAACTTACTATGTTTGTTGGTATCTGATATGATATTGTAATATGGTATCTAATATTAAAGATACACTGTGTTTAGTGCAGTAACTTTGTGTCCTTATTTGTTTTCCAGGACCCATGACCTTTAACATTTCTGATGAGTTAGAAAGCAATCTGCAGTGCCACATCAAAGTGTCTGGAAACTCTGATTTATACCTCACCATATTCCGTGATGGGACAGAGGTGGCCCGAAGCCAAAATGACACCAGTGAACACCACACAGGACTCTCGGCACTCATTCCCCTTAAAAATGGCAGGGAATATGAATGTCGGCTCAACTTGGGCTCCACTGTTGTTCTGACCCGGTCATTCAGGTTGCAGAGTAAGTTGACTTGTGTGTCTGCATTTGTCCCTATTTTATTTTAGGCAGGTTTGTAATGAGACTGCAGTGTAATTCAGTGCTTGTGAAAGCTGTTGGATCGAGCCCTCTAGACACTGAACTTCCATTTCTCCAGGACGTTACCCACAACTGTACAAGAATGCTAGTCACGTTAGATAAATGTCAGTTTAACAACTAATATTCTGATAATGTTCTGTAAATGTATTGGCATAGTCATTGCTCAGCACATTCCCCACTGTTAAAGCACACAATATTAATGAAGTACACACCTGATGGAGCTATTTTCGGCCTGGTTCCTTTTTAGAGCCCCATGAACAGGACCTTCCAGAACCAATCTTCTTGTATGCCATCATTCTTCTGATTCCCTTCAGTATCCTCCTCTTTTTTCTTGTGAATCTCCTGGTCTACAAAATATGCTGAAAAGGCTTGGAACCCCTGTGGCTCTGCATAGGATAAACATGGAGGGATGGAGACAGGTACAGAATAAAAAGTCTTGGGGACCATCGCAATGGAAATGTGGGTTAAGGACAGGATGTGGTATTCAGGTGCTATTATTACAAACCCTCTACTGCAGAGTTCACGCATTTTGTATTTTCCAATCTAAACATTTAAAACATGAAATGCTAGTTTATAAGTGCTTCAAAAATATACTGCATTGTGTTAACTGAAATTACATTTAAATAATTAACCAGCCAAAATGATTAATGTTTCTAAACATATCTACGCTGAGGACACGCAGTTTACACTTTTTCTAGTGTAGTATCTCCTTCTCTTCTTAGTTTTAGGTCTTGTAGGTTTCTTAGTTCTGTGCTCATTAGTATTAGATATTTCACCTGTGCCTTGTCTGTTTTTCAGAGCCTGTATTAATTGCCATCTGTTGCTTGTTGTCTTGTGCCTTCAGTGATTGATTGTCTTATGTTCTGCACCTGTCCTTCCTTGTTAGTTCCAGCCATCAGTGTATTTTAGTGCTTGCCTTTGTTTGTGTGGTGTTTGTTCTTTGGTGTGCTTCTTGGTTTCTCTAGTCCTGCTCCCTAGTTGTGTTCAGTTATGATTTCTTTAATTTGTTAATCTGTGTCTTTTCCAATTTTTTGTTTTGACTCCTTGTGGCCCTGTTTCTTTATGTGTTTCCCCAGTGATTTTGTTTAGTTCAATAAACCCTCATTAGTCTCTGAACCTCAAGTGGATCGTCACCTCATTTCCCCAGCCTGCACCATGCCCTGAGTCCGCGGCAAGTTCTAGCACTAATATATATGTATAGGGCTGTACAATATGATGTGTATATATAATACAAAGATTATTTGATTGTTTGTTCTGGGATTATTTATTGATGCCAAGGGGAAATTCTGGTGCATGCAGTAGTAAGAATGGTGCGCAAATGAACATACGTATAGTATAAAACAGACAAACTAAAAAGACAGTACAGTACATGTAGTGCAAAGAAGAACATGTGGAGCAAACAAATTTTTAAAAGTACACTGTACACAAATCGAATATCCTGCTAAATGAAAACGGAATTTTACCCAACCCCTGGGGCCTGTATTATCAAACAGGATTTCTTGTCAGATTTAAGGTAGTCTGGGCTAAATGTAAGTGAACGAGGACAAAATCCATTAAAACTGGGGTTCTTTAAATCCTACAATTTTCCCAGCTAAGCAAGAAATTTTGCTTCATGATACAGGCCCCTGTTATGTTGATGGGAACAACACTTCATGATTGCTTCTTTTCCTGTTACACCTTGGAACTATGACAATATGCTACCCTCTTTTGACTTTCAGGATGTAGATTTACAACATTTTTAATACCATTTTTATTCATGTGCTCTTCAGTGTTGTTTTTTTTTTGCTGTTCATGGCAAGCAGTCTTTTATTCCTAGCGTACTTCTGGACCATGATGGTATTGTGTACAGGTTCTGTGTTCTTGCTCGAGAGAGATACAAAGTCTAAGTTCCCATGTAATCACCAGGTAAACTTATAGTATTGTATGTTTTGAGAACACACATCATAGAAATGGTCTGTCACAGAGGTGAAATGACAAATCCTCCTGATTCCAATCTGAACACCAACCCTCAGCTGCATTCAGTGCTGAGTAAGGTTTAGAGACATTTTGCACAAACTCATCAACTTCTTGTTTTGTTCTCTTGGTCCTTGGCTTTTTACTATTATTTTACTGCTACTAAGTACTTCCATATACTACAACTCTTACCACTATTCTAGGGCATGACTTAAAATGTGTTGATTTTAAAAGTTGTCTTACTTGGTTCTTGTTCTAAAGAGCAGTTCGGGCCCCAGTACTGCTTACTCTTATAGCTGGGCATTCAGTGGAATTTCAGCTTAGCTGCACTTATATCTGGTCGACTCCATGGCAGCCATACGTTTGTAAAGTAAATGTATATATGCAAAACATGTAATCTGAATAGAAACAGAAACACAGTGTCAACCTCCACCTTGTTATTTAAGCAATAACATACGAGAAGGAGTGCAGCTGTACTCTAATATATCACGGCTATGATATATTGGAGTACAACCGCACATATTATGATGTATGTTACTACTTTTACACAACAGTTAATTAACTAGCATTTACAAGTTAACAATAATAACCCAAAACAGACAATACTTTTGCTTGATTATTTTTTAAACATTTACAGGCCTCCGCAAAAAAAAATAGTTCGCACCAGCCAACTGTTGACTGTAAGCAAGCCAAGCAACACAAACACTTGATCCCAAGTACTTTGCATCATATAATAATTCGCAAAATATATTCATATTTTACTACTGAACTGGGACACATTTACTAAAAGCTCCCGTTAGCAACTTAGATGGCCGAAACCATTCAGTTGCATGGTTCCAAATGGTTTTGGTAAAAATACTCCCGCTCTGCTTTTATTTTTTAATTTTGCGTCGCAACTTCGCATTTTCTGTTTTTGAATCAACAGAGAACACGCGCGTTGCATCATTTATGTGAATTATACAAGTGCTTTTAGTGCAAAAGATAATATTTTGCGTAAAATATCTTAATTATTTTCAGCAAATACAATTCATACTATTTTAAGCTATTTTACGACATGTAGGTTAAATAAAACGATTGCTTTGTAGTCTTATTCTTGCTAAAAAGTCTGATAAAGGTAGTAAAAAAACGTTAAAGGAACAGCCTAGTTGCCAACAGTTTGCATATAAAGACAAGATTTATAATAGCGATCAAAATTAGAGAACAAGTAACATTTGTAATTTACAAAGTCATTGCTTACCCGAATTCGCAGTTATTCATGGATTGACGTTATGTATTTTTACCGTATTTCCTCAGTGAAAACTCACATAAAATATAAAGCTGCAGCTCCTCAGTGTAAACAGAACCCAGACATGCGCTCTTGTTTATGGGAGTTTTCTTGACCCAGTAACAACCGCGGGATTATCGTGTCCTTATCATATGAATACCGTGATCTGCAAATGGTTGTGTGATAAAGACTGCTTCGTGACTCAGACACTCAAATCAATGACTTGTTCTTTTTATTCTCCTTACAAAGCTCTACAAATATATTTAGTTTCTATCAATATATATTTGAAAAGTAGACCGTTCATGGTTTCTGGGGGTGTTTTTTAATCTTTCTATGACAAAAACTCAAGGTTTGACGAGATTTCTGTTTGATCGTGCGTGGGGAGAGGAAATCGCAGTTCCAAAGCGATGTTACAGACATACCGGTAAAGCGGAATGATACATCTGATGTGAAATGCCCAAGTGCGGTTATACTATGATAACAGCACTCATGGAACACCTCTTGTCCAATCACATTTTTTGGTCGGAACTAACTGCTGTGTAATACACTGTAATGGCGTACACAGCATGGCTTAGCATGGTAATTGCTTGTCTTAAATGCAAAAGTTATAGATATTTATTGAGTTGTAATTGGAAATGATAACATGGCACTAGAGATTTTCTATCCTTAGTTGTGTGCATTTCAAGGTTCTTCATTTTAACCTGAAGGATATTCCATTTACCTGGCTTCTTGCTGAAATAGTAGGAAGGATAGTATCTTTTTCGATTGGTGTTTCACTAGCAAACGCAGGTTAAGAACAACAGCAAAATGGAATTGCATTGCGAAAGTTAACATTCTTAAAGATGCCCGAATGGACCAATTAGTAGTTATTAATCCAATCTAATACACGAAGGCCTCTGTAACCTAACAATACATTTTTGTCATAATCACCATCCTGCTAAAAAAATGACCAGCACCACGACCACGACCGACATAATGCATGCTAGTCATGCTAGCAATACCAGCATATGTTGTTTCGGTGCTGGTCTGTTGGTCATTTTTTAGCAGGGCATAGAAAGGAATAGTATGTAAATTTAAAGGCAATGGACAAACTTTCACTGACATTTCATGTAGGACTACCAGATCCTCTAATTAAAGAATCTAATAAATGACCACCTTGCCCTACTCATTTATGGAGCATATTATATCCACTATCTTAACGCCACAGTACGTAGGTTACAACGACGTTACCATAACAACACAAAGCACTGCTTTTCGGTTCGGTCCTCTCCTGCTCTCGCTCCCTCCCTTTCCCCATCCACCCCACTACTGCAATGCATCAGTCCCTCCTCCCTCACCTCCCACCCCAATCTGTTTCCTTCATACTCTCGCAAAAGCACGGCAGATTACACCCTTCGTGAAAGCAATGAAACTGCACGAAAATGGGATTTTCTACGATCCCTGGTGTGGTCTATTAGCATTGAAGACGTCTCTTTTTGGCTTGGATCTTCTCGTGCTTAAATTCTGCATATCAGTCAATTAAAGAATTTTATGGTTTACCGTTGATTAGTTCATATTGCGCTGCGACAGACGTTGACTCTCACTGGGAGTCAGCTCTCGTCACTATTCCGATTTCCAGAAGACGGGATTAAAAGGCCGAACTAAGACAAACATCGGAAGGGTAAAGGAAATGATCATGTCGACAAGGGATAGAAGATACGTTTTTGAGATGTATCGCATGTAAAAAAAGGGCGGAAACTAACAGCTGGTTGTTTTGTCGCTCTGGAAAAAAAATATTGGGATGCTATAGTAATGTATTTTTCATCCTAGTCAGTGTATTCGAGATATCATTCATTCAAAGCGTCGGTCATCTTGCATAAATTTTACAGAATAGTTATCAGAGAGTATATAAAATATAGATTACAATAATTGCTAGAAATAACAGTTTCCAATAACCAATATTATAAAGAATTGCAAGTAGCATATGTGTCGTTGGTATGCGTCATAGACCAGATGCAAAGCGTGCTGGTGGCATAAAGTGCAGTGTCTATTAATATTAATATTATTCAAATTGTTTTTTTCCATTTGCGGTAAGGTAACTTTTTAAATATTGTAAGTAATGCTTTTTGATTAACTAGCTACAGTCCTTTGGCATTTAATGTGCCCTCCTAAAGTTAATTTTAATGACAGCGTAAGTAGAATAAAATAGCAGCTCAATATCCACAGAGAATGCGTGTGTACAAAGTGATTGTAAACACTGCGATACTTGTGTTCACCACCTGTCAGTCACTGTGACCTTAGGTATGCAGTATTGATAAATGTGCCGTAATCTGTGTGAACGGATTAGAATTTGTTCACCTGAATTCAACAAACAGGCATTTGAAGATTATATCGGTGCATGGCTGTATTATTGTAGTTTTCAGATTGCTATTTATCAGAAAACAAAAGCAATAACAAATTAAACAAAGTGCTGAAATCTTGTTCTGACTGCACTGTGACTGACTTAAGCCAAAACACAGATGACAAGGAAGTGAGTGTGCTTCCAGTAACATTAAGTTGTTGTTTGGAACTTCTGCTCGCTAGTCGTTAGCTCAGGGCCCCTCTTGCAAAGTATTTAGAATTGAGATTGGGTGAGGTGTCTTCCAACATCTGCACAACCTTTGCAGGTTATATTGAGTCTTGCATTTATTGGAGTTTTTTTTACTGCATACTGTGAACCATAATTGTCTTCCTGGAGTAATGTTGACTGTCAATCATATGGAGATGCTACGCAAGGAGATACTGAGTATTTGAAAGGCACTCAGCCAGAACTCATTAAAGCATGAACAGACACTCAAACATTTATAAATAAATGAGCATAACCTCAGAAGACAACTCCAAGGACAAGAGCTTATTGTGGTTAAAGATTCACAGGATTATAATCAAATTCATCAGATCTGAAATCAGTGTATGAAGTCATATTTAGAATTCAACTTGATGCAAGACCTGCATACATTTTGCAAGTGCCATTATCAGGCTTGTGGCTCAGCACCTGCCAGCATTTGTTGATATCTATTGCAGACTGAATATAGTTCAGTCAGAGCACAGATTAAAGGGGAGCAAGAAGAGTAACTAACTTGGACTACAAGTGGCTAAACACGGAGACATCCTGCGTTCACAGGAAGGCAAGGTCGTGTTTTTTTGCACTTGGTTTGTTGGTGAGACTGTGCTACACCGTGGGGTGGCCTGTATACCCACATATCCCTTCCTCTCCTGCCGCATCAGCACTGGAAGACCCGCTCTGAGCACCCAGACACACCCATCCACTACAAGCATGCCTGCACTGCGGCTGCTGTTGGGCCCGGCCCTCCTCTGTCTACTCTATGGTGAGTGTGAGCCCCACTGAACTGCCTTGCACATAGGAGCATGCATGAGCCTCCTGAGCCGCACCTCCCTCCCTGCACAAACTGGAGCCAGGCTGTTTTGTCAGGCCAGGGGGACATCAGAGTCACGGAAGGAACATTCAATATTTTGTTACAGGGTGGGAGATGCCGAGATAAACTGCTGGCTTATTGTTTAACACTAGAGGTCTGATATAAGTTTCACAATATAAACAGATACTATGTACAATTTATTGCAGTAACACACTATCCTGCATTTCATTTATTTCCCTTCATATTTAAAAAATAATATATATGTAATATATATCTTTATACCAAAATTGGCAAAAGGATACACTGCTTTTGTGTATAAACACACACATATAAACATATATATATATACTGTACATATGATAACAATGGTGGCTAGTATAATAATAATAATAATAATAATAATTAATAATAAAAATGTGGGGACCAGGCAATAGTCATAGTTGAATAGAGAATTTATCTGTAATGGTAATCTTTGTATATCTGCAAATGTGTGATGGAATCTATCCATCTATCTATCAAGCAAAGCCCCAGAACAGATGGTACAAATATGTCAGCTTGCCAGGAAACACTGCATGAATTCGATTTTTGCATCGTCCCCACATCTAGGAGCTCCTGACAATGACAGCATATAGTAGCAGGTGATGTTTATTGGATCCATTTTTTCAGTATTTTTATGGGTGGCACTATGCTTGTTTCTGTTTTTCTTTATTATTTGTGGTGCATTTGGCTGACATTTTTATTTAGATCACTCACATAAGATGGTATTTTCCCAAGTATGCATGAATCGCTAAAAAATATTAGTCTATTTTAAATATTAAGAAGACAGCATTCAAAAGACAATGTTAAAAAAATTATTGTATAACATTAAGTTAAGAGCATTCAAGCTTTCCCACACTGTCACTGCAAAAAATGGTAGGTCAAAATCAGGTAAGTCTGTTATGCAACTTGACCTGTGTGACCCTCTAAGCCTGGTTTGACAGCATCAGCCAGCTAGTGCAGTCATGTGGAGGAAGAGGATGATGGGAATTATGCTTATGCCTCCCCACTTAGAGAGAAAGCTAGAAGAATGTTGGAAATGTCCGGAAATTATGCTTCTAAAGCTTAATTATACTTCATTATAATCTCAGAAAGTTACAGAGTTTTGAATATACATGACATAATCAGAAATTTCAAATATCCACGTATGAATTTTTTTGCTAAAGGCTACTTCCTTGAGCGTGTTGGTATGTTAGGCCATTAGAACCTGACTGAATGACTTAACAAAGTTTATATGTAAATAACTTAGGGAAAGAACAGAATATAGGTGATGGCATCATTTTGCATTGTCCAACAAATGTATTGTTTTAGCATTTACAGTGAATCACATCATGGCCTTGCCTTAATAGCTTGTATGGCATATTAGCATCCCTGCCCCCCCCCCCCCCACTCCCCATGTGGCTTCATGCTGTGCCTTTTACATCATGAAATACATCTGGGAAACCCCTATAGGACCAGATACAGCTATGTTCTTATAGCTTCTTACTGTACTGTCCAGCAGCATGGTGCATGCTCCCCTGTTAACCTCTGTGTTTAGAGAGCAGCTTGCAGCAGCTTGTGTTGTTAACAGCAGAATGGCCTGCCAACATTTCCGTCTTAACTGGGGAACAACGCTGGGGGAAGGGGGTGTTACAGCTCCATGTAACAGCTGACATCCAATTCCCGCATGCACAGAGGAAGATACGCAGGGGGCATGGGTGCTCAGTGACAGGGGGGAAGGGATCTCAAGGGCAGGGTCTCCATGGAGGAGAGAAACCATTAGGACGATGTCAGAGATTAGGAAACGGAACGCATAGGTCAACTGGACACAAATAATGAAACGGGGATATATGTATGAAATAACGAAACAGGGACAGCTATGTGAAATAATGATACAGCTATAGCTATCTGAAATAATGACATGAGTATTTCTGTTGAATAACGAGATGGGGATATGTAAGTGAAGTAATGATATGGGGATGTCTATTTGAAATAACAGCACAGGGATATCTGTTTGAAATAATGACACAGGGATATCTGTTTCAAATAATGACACAGGGATATCTGTTTCAAATAATGACACAGGGATATCTGTTTGATAGTCACTGGTATCTGAATGTCATTGACTCAATGTCAGTGACACATATCTTTAGTTACAATGGCTTATAAATAATTGTGATTTGTTATATTTCACTTCCAGCATGGGTCATTCCACTAATTATATGGGCTTGAAAATTAATTCATTTAATATGGGTGTGGAATAGAACAAATACATGAAACAGCTGGGGTGTTTAAGGACAGGTTTAGGAATAACTGCCTGTTAGTAATCAAAGGATTACAGCATAATATACATTTCATACATTGCTTGCTCTGTAAAAAAAAGTGTGGTTAGAATGACGTAAAAAATTGGTAAGGTACAGGTAAGTATATATATCTAACAAGACAGCCATATATATATATATATATATATATATATATATATATATATATA
>JAAGVU020000501.1:0-11586 GCA_011763525.2 Mormyrus iriodes | reverse complement strand
AAGCCTATGTATTAAGAATGGGATGTCATTAAAGTTCATGTGTGTGTAAAGGCAGGCGTCCCAGTACTTTTGGCAATGTAGTGTATATTCACAATGTGGGTATATGTATATATACACACGCACACAGTGGATAAATAAAGCCTCTGTGTTTTAGTAGCTGAAATTTATTTAACTTCAGCTTGCCATTGATTGCAAGAATTCCGGCCACTGGGGACCTGAGAAAGAGCTTCAGACTGAGATGTTTATAGTGAAACACTCTCTAAAAATGCAGGGTGAGGAGGAGGTCAGGATGAAAGGAGTGCCAATATCAGTTGACAAGAGTGAATAAAGGGGGAACCATGAAAAAAGGGCAGAGTTCTTTTCAAAGGGTTTTTTTTATGATTTTACGAGGACAGACAATAATAATGTGACTGCAGAGAACAATATGTACATATGTGTGTGCATGTGTGTGTATGCATTTTTGCAATTATTACATTGTGAGTACCAGATTTCCCCACAATGTGATCAGAACCTGTGACTTTTTACCTTGTGGGGGTGACCTTTTTTCAGTTCCAAGACGGATAACCGGCTCAAAAAAAAAAAATTAAATGCCAAAAGTCTTGTATTTTGTTTGGTTGCTTACAGTTAAGGTTAGACTGGGTAGGAGTCTTAATTACTTAGATTAGGACTTTTCCCATGGAAATAAATGGAGTACCCCACAAAGATATAAATAGAAAAGTGTGTGTGTATTAATGCATCTATTATATTATATTATACTGTATTATATTATTAATTAAATATATATTATAGATACCTAATCTGTGTGTGTATGTATGTGTGCATGAGTGTGTGTGTGTGTGTGTGCGTGCGTCTGTGTGTGTGCGTGCGTGCATGCGTGTGTCTGTGTGTGTGTGTGTGGAACTTCTGCATGCGTGCCACCATGCCGCCCAGGCCCACCATGTGTCTTGCTCATACCTGGAGACACCAAGGCCTCCCACACACACCCTTTCCGACTGCGCATAGGTTGCTGACTGGCTATAACACACACATTGCACAGCGCATGCTCTATTTTCACAAAGCAAAAGAGCTCTCACTAAGAGCACGCATTGTTTAGTACGGCTGTGATGGTACATGTGTTGGTCGTGTACCTTTCAGTACCTCATTTTCGGGTTGGGTATGCATAATGAAATGAATGAGTGGATCTACCAGAACTGGAGAGAGAGTCATTTTTAAGACCTAGACTGTCTGTCGGCTCTGTTATACCGAACTCTGCTATTTTGCTGGAAATGCATCCAATGCAACTAACTCATTTGAGACGATCATTTGTGTGTGTACAACCAGAGCAAGGCAGATACGGCCTCTGCAATTTAGTCTCCCTGTGGCATTTAAGGTGCTTTTCCAACAAATTCAGAAAGGGCCAAAAATATAATTACATAATTATCTAAATACAAATATATGGTTATACTCCATAGTAGAGAACATGGTGTTTGGACTGGATTTCGTTCATTACGATTGTTATTCTGCGACCCTGAATAGTACAAGAAGGTATAGAAAATTAATGGATGGATTATTTTCCCTGCTATACCGAAATTGCATAAATTTGAAGTACCATTACACCCTTCAGATTTCAGGCCGTGTGTTTCAGGCAGCCGGCCGTCATGTGGCCACGGAGCCACGCCCACAGTGACTGATGACTGCAAACAAATGATCACAGCACCTGCCTCCACATACCTAGCATCACAGTACCCTATAAAATCACCTCCCTGACCGGCCAGTCTGGAGCTCATTGCCTGACTCTGTAGGCTGTTAGTTATACCCAGAGAAGCCTTTTATCTTTCTGCGTTTTTGGTCTGGTTTTAACCCTACCATCTGTTTTCTTTTTCTGCTGGCATTCACAGCGTTCTCGTTTCAGTCAGACCTGGCACCGAGTGAGGATGTTGGCAGCTGTCTCCCACAGTCTGTGAGTTACCACCTTTCTCCTGACTTCAGAGGGGCTGTTATCCCACAAATACAGTCTTATGCTCATACACCCACTGATATCTGAATGATTTCTTCAGCTTGACTCTGCCACAGAATATTCATATTCTACACACACTCCTGCAACTTATGGAGTCTAGACCAGCATCACATAAAAAATCATTTAATATGCAGAAAAATTATTTTCCATTACAAGTTACAAATAAAAAAAGAACCACGTAAAATTGAATTAGTGCTTGCAGGTCACCTTAACCTAAAAATAATCCCTGGTGCACACCTGATAAGCTATTTATAGTATAATTTTTATATTATATAATTATAGCTGCCAGTCAAGCTACTGAAGCATCTAGTTGTGTATAATTTGGGGAAAGTTAAAGACCTGCAAGCCATGAGGAATAACAGGCCTGGCAAATACCACTTTCCTTTTTTACATTTAAATTATTAATTTGTACATATACATTAACAAGTGATGAAAACATTATACTCTGTATTTCTCAACATATTTCAATTCATATAGAAAGCTTACAGTTGCCAAATCAAAATCAATTAAAATTACATTAACCAAAGGAGTAATAATTATACTGATTGCTGAAGTAGTCTAGTACGTAACAAACACAGTCTCCTAAACTACTGCCAAAAGAGGTGAGGAGCATTTTAAGTAAGATTTGGGAATATCTGCACATCCTTTTTACAAAATTATTCAAGCTCACATACATCTTCTGAGGTCAGGTCTCTGTCTGGATCACCACGGGGCACACGTCTTTTATTCTTCATTTGTAAAATCTTGTCTGCCAAAGAGTTCTGTTTCACAAAAATCCACAAAACCTTATTCTATACGGTTCCTGAATTCTGCATACCTTAAGTGAGCCTCAATGTTGAGTGTCCTTATAAGTTCGCCTCAGCACCCTCCCACAGTGTGTCCAGAGTATCTGGTTTTACTTTTAATATATGCAAAGTAACTTTTAATGCAGCTACTTCGAAATTGCGAGTAGATTCTTGGTGGCGGCTCCGATCAATTTTCTCCTGGTTCTTTCATCAAGGCGGGATAAGTGGATCTTACCAAGGTCTCGGTGGTGTCAAAGCTCCTCCATATCCTAATGATGGTTTTACTGTATGATAAATTTAAAAATATTTAAAGATCTTCTCAGAGTTCCTTGTTTATTTTGACATGGACCACTATATAAAAGTCTCTTTTCTTGGCTAATCAGAATCATTATACTTAAACACAGGTGCAGCCTAATTAGCTTCTTGTGTCATCTGGAAAGCAATTTATGATACCTGAGATCATTATCAATGAATAGTATTAAGTGGATGGATACATCTTCAACAAAGGTCAGTTCATTTATTACTTCTAATTAATTTTCTGAATATGTTTTTAGTGTTGCATAGCATGGGTGAATAAAGGGGAGAATTATCTGAGGCACGATCACCACTTACTTAGTGTGAGTTCAAAGTGATGTTTGTGCCTAGCCAGGAGAATGCAGCACGCAATGTGGGGAACATCCTGGACTGGATGCCAGTCCATCACAACATGCACACTCACATATCATGGACAATTTAGGGTCATCAGTTTACCCAAAGTACATGTGTTTGGAGCTGAAAATCTATCCAAACATATAGAAACAAACTCTACACACAGAGCAGGAGTGAAATCTGCAGTCCTTGGCATTCAAAGCTACATTTGTAACCACTGAACCATCAAATCATTGGTAAATGCCATAATGTCAACAACATTTACTGTATCATTGTAACAAAGCCCCTGAATGGTAAATTATGTAGACTTGGTATCTATACTACATTTTGTTAGAAGAGATTTTTTCACTGCAAATTAAAATTGAACCATTAGCTCAGGGTGGGCAATCTCATCCAGAAAGGGCTGTTGTGTACATGAGTTTTGCTGCAACTTTCTAATTAGATTACTAATTAAAGGACTGATTGGCTGAAGAGTCCTCACACCTGGGTTTGAACAGCTGACCTAAAGGTTATACCAAAAAACATGCATACATACCGGCCCTTAGAGGATATGACTTCCCACCCCTGCAATTGCAAACCCACCATTAAGTATGTCTGGTAAATGTGTCAGCATGGTGTGTTAGAACTTGGTGCCTTGCGAATTTTTCAAAAAGGTTGAAAAAGGTGTATAAAAATAGTGGTTTTCTCTATCATGTCTCTGTCAGAACTTCTCTGATAAGTAAAACTATTTGGATAAATTGATTAATTTATAACATTACTCAAGTATAAGAACCCCTGTGTATTACCAAAGAAATAATTCAGCAGATAGATAGATAGATAGATAGATAGATAACATAATTCCCACTAAAATATATTACAATTTATAGAAACAGATAGAGCAATGTATAATTTTTTTCGCAAAACCTCAAGCCTTGCAAAGGCTGATGTTCTGGCGGTGAGTCCATGAGTGAGTAGAGTATAATCTTTGGTAAAGTTCATTAATAACTCAAGTAAGCATTAAATTATGTCTCGCTGAGTGTAAATCTGGACTCCTGTCACAGGTTAAATATTAGCTAGTCCTTCCGAGTCCCCGATGCCCAGGGAGACAAAAGGAGCTAAAAGGTCCCAGGAACCTCTCAGGGTGTCAGTGGTCAGGAATGCAGGGACTTGAAAAACCATGGGTCCAATGTACAGTGTAAAGTAACATACTGAGATGATTCATGTCCTTAGTTGTATAAGGCATCACAAGGGACAAGATGTTGCTTCCTTTGAGCTATGAAAGATCACAAAGTGAATCTCGGCACTGGATAATACTAGTAGCTGGCACTAGCTGGGGCCAGCTGTTCCCCTGGCAGGCCTCCCAGGCAGAGCTGCGGCTTAGGCTAGTCTCCTGGTGCTTTAGACACTCTGGGTGAAGCAGCCGGGGTCACTGCTTTCCATTTCGTCTTCCAAACCCACAGCAGTGGGGACAGACTGTTTAACCCTCTTGTTGTGTTTGACAAATCACTGTTCATGGGGATGTCCTCTGTGGTTAACCTTCCAATCCTTGGCCGTGTTCTTCAGCGGAATCTGCAAACTCGTTGCTAGGGGTGATTCTGATTTTGTTCCACCCATATCGCAGATGGTCTTAAGACTCTATATAATACGAGCAACAAATGAATTTCCTGATAACAGAACTAGTCATACGACTCATATGATGTATCCAATTCTCGACCTTTTTGTCATATCTAGCTGCAGTCTATATTGCCCTTTCTTCCTTAACTGACTGTTAGGCTAAGGATGCACTGGACCGTTTTCTCAGGTATAGCTGCTGAAGTCTCCCACCTATGATCTCCACAGGGCTGCTCTCCTCTTCATTAGTCTCCTCTTAATTTCAACGTCATGTCTCTATACATATTTCCTGAAAACAACTGGCATGAAATAAACGGCAAAGTGGCTGCTTCAATGACTGCTTTATCTGGGACACACTCACCATTATGATTCATAGGTTTGTTCTTGACCTACGTTCATGATTTATAAACATGATCTATGTATCATACCGACAATACCAGTGCAGCTGCTACAGTTCAGTTATTCATTTTCTTTATTATGACATTCGCTTTTTCATCTCTATAAAATAAATATATTGTCATGTTACGAGGAATGAAGGACTTGAGGGCAGGTGCTTTGGCGACATAAAAGGGTGTTTATTGAACTCAAAGAACAGCAACAGGAAATAAAGAAGATCACAAGGGATCAAAATGGGAGGGGTGGCACAAGGCAGGGCACAGGAACAACAAGGGTTCAATGTCAATGACCAGACTGGGGCTGACAAATCAAACAAGTACTCAAATACTAAGACTAACGAGGGGTAACAAGTAACAGGCATGGCTCATCAGGGCCACAGTAGGGAGGAGAAAGGAAGGTCTGGCAAGTAGGATGTGACGTATATCCTTTTAATCTAGAACTAAGAACTATCTCTAAATGTATGCATGCTGCGAAACTATATAAGGGTAAACAGTGCAAAAACATCATTTTACACTCCACCATATCGTATAATAATGTAATAATTGCATGAATTAATACCCAGATTATAACTTGATTTGATTTGCTCAGTTGTGGCTCTTTGAATCACTTCTGCACACAGATCATATGATGAGTTATGTTTGACAAGTAAATATGTCTCTTGCTACTTTTAATTGGCATGCTGCAGAGTTTTTAAAGAAGGATTCAATAATTAGCAATATTTTAAGAATTAAATAATTGTCTCAATTACAACATTAAACAATGGGGAGTATCAGCTTAGAGCAAGATGTTAAATGGTTTCCCAAGAAACCAAATTCATGTTAAATTCAGGCATTTACTGTTTGAAAACACAAAAAAGTGATTTCAACCAAATGTTGGAGATTACATGTATGCATTTCTTGTGCAGAATGATTTGCAGCAGCCATCTCTGCTAATGTAAATATTCAGTTAATTATTCATGGCAACGCTTGTCTGTTGATGCTTAAGGTGTTACACCACGTGGCAGCAATATGAACAAAAACTAGTAACACATAAAAAGTTGCATTTTGGTAGCAGTTTCACTGAGTAACCTATACTTGTAAAAACAATATTACGCATAGACACATTAAGAAAAGCTATTTGTGATGGGGACAGCTGATAAAGATGGGGGAAAAAAAAACTTTGGACAAAAATATTTTGGGACCGTCGATAACTCTTAATGTGAATTAAACTCAAAATTTTGCTAGACTGGCCTGTTATGGGAGAAGTTACAGAAGCAGTACTGTGCAAGGTTCAGATTCAGTAAAAATTTCAACATTTTATACATACTAGGGATGGGAATTTCAGGAAATTTCCAAATTTTCAGGGAATTTTCAATATTCAAATAATATTCGATTAACCCCATCACATACAGGGAAAGACATATGGATGAAAATATTTATTTCCTGTTATGTCATGGTATGGCACAGGTGGGAAATGAGGATGACTGTCCACTGATAGCTCCAGAGAACCACGGAATTTATAGACAGAACAGTCAATACAAAAACAGAGGATCACAAGGGGTTATAAATGGACAGGGAAAAACACTAAGATAACCATATAACTTAAGCAGGACACTGAGACTAAAAAGTACTAATTAGAAGTACACTGCAGTAAACAAGCTAAGGGAACCGGGCAATACCAGGAATAATGCTACAAACTAGCAGTATGTACGAAATGCAAGAACCTATTCACACAATGATCCACTGGCAAAATGAACATAGGCAAGAACTTAAATACGCAACCTAAACCGGGTGACGAGAGAGCAGGCGTGCAACATGAAACAATTAGCTAATCAGAGGGCACAGGACAATGAGCAACTGGTAGAACAATCAACTATCATGAGGCATAGGAAACGGGCAGCAGGTGGAATTAATAACAAACTTGATCAGGGAACTAAGAGGCTAAAAGCCAACTAGGAAACCCTAACGTGACGCTAGAGATATAACGTAAAGATAATTAATACACATCTCGACGAGGGCGAACCAAGGACAGAAAATCTATGATAGGACATAAGCACGGGACTGAGAACTAACAATTACTGGAAAAAGGACAAATCAAACTAGTAATAATTAACATGGAACCAAAAATACAAACAGGACCAAAGGAGAAAACATAGCAAATGCAGGGGAAAGTAGAAAACCAATAAACACTAATAACCAGTAAGACTGGTCAAGCCAGCTGTGAACCCACGACCAACAGATTCAGTCTCTGAGCTGCACACTCAGCCTACTGAGCTATGTGGCAGACAAGAGAGCAGGGGAAACACACTAGGAACTTAAACAAGCAGACTGGGAGGAGAACAGGATAGCTGGCAACACCCGCTGGCCAAATGGGGAAGAGACACAAAGGGCAGGGTTGGACGGTACAGACCCTGACATTTCCATACGAAATGAGATATTACTCATCGTTGAATTAGGAAAATGCATTAAAAAGTTCTTGGATAAATTAAATTGAAACTGAAATTAAAATACAACTGAAGCGATAGCTCAAGTGAAGTACTACATAGTAATGTTTAATAGTCTCTGCCTTGGGCAGTTATGGAAAATGGCAATTTCTTTATTTTTAACAACTCAATCCTAACAATATTTCTCTGGTTTATAGGACACTTCATACGTCATTAATTTATTTCCATAGAAAATGAAACATCACTTGTTGCAGCAAACGAACCTTGAGAACTTAAGTAAGGTTGAATGATATTGTAAAAAGTGGCATAGCGGAATTTGGAGTCTTTGCCGTAAATACGACAATACTTATAAAACAAGAAAAGAGTTGAAAACTAACCCAAAATAAACTACAGCCAAATATGACTTGCAATCAGCCAATAGAGTTTATCTTTACTGGGAAAGGAAAGCCAGAAGTTCACACTCTGGTTAACTCACCAAAAAGTATGAACAGTCATACACCACATAACGACATTTTGGTCAACAAGAGACCACATATACAACAGTGGTTCCATAAGATTATAATGTAACTGAAAAATTCGTATTGTTTAGTGACATTGTAGCCATCATACTGTTGTAGCGCAACACATTACTCTTGTGCTTCTGGTGATTCTGGTGTAAACAAACCTATTGCGTTGCCAGGGGTATAAAAGTGTAGCACATACTATTATGCACTGTACATAATACTTGACAATGATGATAAATAACTATGTTGCTGGTTTATGTATTTGGTATACTGTGCATTTTATTCATAATTTATACTACACTATGATGTTTGCACCATTTCGAAATTACCTAACAACATTTTTGAAAACATATCCTTGACATGAAGTGACACATGACTGTGCTGTGCTGATACACTAATAATTCACTCTTATATAAAATTGTATTAAGAATTAATTGTAGAATTACACACACGCATGCGTACACACACACACACGCACACACACACACACACACACACACACACACACACACACAAACACTCAAGATCATTCAGATAACCTAGTAAAAGGAAGACCAGCACTCCAAGTTTTATGGCTTGAATTTAGAACCCTGGCAATAACAACCTGGGTCTTGAGTTAGAGATCCGGCCTGGTGCAGGCTGGTACCCCCTTTGGTGGTCTAGTCTAGGGGAGACTTCCATTACATTGTTTGTTGGAGAAACAAACCATTCAAGCATAATTAATTAATTTATTTATTTATTGATTATGACAATTGGTTAATTAATAATTAACTATTAATTAATTTCCTTACATATTGGTGGAGAAATTATTTGAGCTAATTTTTCCTACATAATTCACGGAACATAATTTGATGATGCTTTACTAAAGCACTCATGTATAATGCATTATGCATTATAATGCATTCATAAACTAATATACATATGGCTATAACTATTTATAACTATTGCATAACACATTTTGATCATGTTTATTATACATTACGAATGCTCCATGAAGCTCTCACCTATAAGGCACTATAAATACTTTCATAATGCCTTATAATGGCTTATACTCACTGTTAATGCACTATGCTATGGATGAGAGCTTCATAGAGCATTCGCAATGCATAATAAACATGGCCAAAATGTATTATGCCTTTTACTAAATAATTATGACTGTGTTCATATCACTGTATGAATTCATTACAATGCATTATGAAGGTATCTATAATGCATTATGATGACTGCATAAAGTGTCACCCATGATTTTTAAAACCATTTTAAAAACCACCATGAAATGCAAAAAATACATAATTACCGGCCGCAGCATAATCTCCAAGCTAAGCACTAAAACGGTTAACTAATTTTGGGTTGAACATGGTACAAATAATATTGGCCATTAAATATGGGTTAGTTTTGTGTACAACAGCCAAATTAATATGGGGTGAAAAATTTGCCCCAGATTAGCTATTGTGTTACTATTATAGTCTTTAACCTCAAAGGGCTAAATCAAGCTAAACTGTGCTTTCCTGCCATACAGAGCCTCTGGACAATGATAAACACAGGTTTTTATGTCTGAAAAAGCCAAAACCTTTCTAATTCCAACCTTACCTTCAGTTGGCTAACCCTAATTTGGGGAGACCGGGTAACACAAAAGATCATTGGAAGTTATGAAATATGTCACTAAGTCAAGTTAAACTGTGGTTTCTCGTTGTACGGGGCTCCAGAACTGTCATAAAAACATGTTTTCATATCTGAAAAAGCCATAGCCTTTCTAACCCCAACCCTTGCTTCAGCTGGCTAATCCTAACTTGGGGATTTAGGGTGACAGGCCATTGGGAAGTTTGTTATACATTTGAACTGAACTATCATAAAAACATATATATATATATATATATATATATATAGGCATATTACGTAAACATGTAACACAATGTGCAGTATTGTCTTGGGTTGCACATTTGAACCCCACCCCACAGTGTTAAGTATGAACGTAGACACACAGTCAAACATTATGGAGACAACATAGAGATGATTACTTGCCTTACTTAAAGTCTTTGGGCTTTGGGAATATGTAAACTCCACCCACACAATAAGCAGAGGTGGAGGTTTTTAAGGAATATTAAGATAATAATTCATTTTCCAGTTTCAGTACTCAATTATCCCATTCAATGTCATGGTTGATAATGCTTAATTAAATATGCATTACATATGTAAACAAGTTCTATCTGCTGAACTGACATTCAGTTTATGATAATCAGACATTCTACACTTAATGAGCCAATCATTGTTTTAAAGGGGCAGTCTGTGCTTCAGCGACCAGCTCATAATCCAAATCAGTACCTCTGAACGAATTATCAGTCACTGCTCGTCAGCACAATATCCATGAACAGATCAGACAACAAACTCCAGAGATGTCTTCAGCTGCCATTTCTGCTTGCTTACCTACCCTCATTCTATGGTGTTGAATTAATTCTGGGCTATAACAGTTACCCATGTGTCTCGCTGACAGGACAAAGTACTTCGTTCTGTCCCATGGAGACTTGATCATTAAGTATAGATAAGACCCGTTGGGTGGATTTGAGATGGAAAGAGTAAGAAGACTGGGTTTTGGTGATTTAAAGCTTTGGCACTACAGCATTGTATATGGGTCACAGGCAAAGGTTGGGAATAGGTTTTTAATGCTTTTGTTGAAGTGCGCCTTTGTGTTCAGGGTTCCTTTAATTAGCTTCTTTCCTTCTACCTTTGCACCAGACTGTATTATAAAGTGTCCTTGGCCTTTTTGTAGGTTCCATTTTATAAGTAATAAAAGTTAACCTCGGTGTGCTGAGCCTATAGAAATCCCACGTAAATATGTGGCTGGCCTTCACCTTGCAGGCTACCATATGACCACTCAAGAAAACAAAGTACCTGAGCACCCTGTGACCCAGCCAGGTCTGGGAGGCTAATGTGTGTGTGTGTGTGTGATATATGTAATACACAAAAACATATACACACACACACACACACACACACACAGATACACACAGTGCTCAGTATAAATGAGTACCCCCCCTTTGAAAAGTAAGATTTTAATCAACAGCTCAATGACCACAAGAACAATTTCCAAAATTTTGACAAGACTGAGTTTTATACGACATTTGCTTACCTTATGAACATGAAAGTAAAGTCAATAATATAACTGAATAAAAAAATCTTCAGTTTTACTCAAATCAGGTGATGCAAAAATGAATACACCCCACAACAAAAACTACTACATCTAGTATT
>JAAGVU020000500.1:0-11586 GCA_011763525.2 Mormyrus iriodes | reverse complement strand
AGAAATATGATACTAATATTAAAGGAATAATCATAATATATCTAATATAACTGGGTAAGTAAAACAAGTGCATTACTATATATTATAGTAAATATAAAATTATTTTCATTAAAATATGTATTATTACAATGTTTACAACTACGTTTTACGTATTAAACTCTTCAATGATATACGATACGTATATTTGTGCGTAGTGTATAAAGTGTGTTTACATACATAATTACATACAAAACGAATCTTGCCTAATATCTAAGAGAATATAAAGCGTTTATAAGGGCTTAAAATATACAAAAATAACCATATAAACATATGGTTTTTACTTCGCGGATTTTCACCTTTTGCGGGGCGTTCTGGAACGCAACCCCCGCGATAGACGAGGGATCACTGTATTACTGTCCGGATTTTTCATGGACTGAGTTTTACTGTGGATTTTCCTTTTGGATTTTGTGGGATTACCCTTATTGAACGGGTTACTTTGGACTTACCTGCTCTATTACCTGCTCTGTTGTTTTGATGGTTTTGTCTTTTTGCCTACCTGCCCTATTGCATTCTTTTATTTGTTCTATAAATCCTTCGTTTTCAGGACTGTTTGTGCTTGTGCTCCACTGCCGTTCCTGACAAGTATTGACGGAGAAAGTGATGTCATTTCATCGTGTTGTGAAACATTTTGCTGGCAAGACGTTGGGCCTTAGATCTTATCGAACTTTTATTAAGCATTTGTCACATCCATATTGAGGAAAAATATATCGCGATAATTATCACCATCGTTTTATCACCCAGTCCTACCTACATACAACATTTTATGACCGTAACTTTCGACTCTAGAAACTTTCTTAAATTATTTGACTTGCCTGAAAGTTCTGAAAGTCAGATATTATGATTTGCTGTTAGTGTTGCAATGAAAAGTTATCTTGTCTGGCTCTGGCAATGCAATGCAAAATCAAAGCCTACATCATGCATTGCAATCAGGTGGTACTGGCTACCTGCAGCCAGCCACTAGCAGAGAGGAGAGTTTTGAAGACTTAAAAAGTCAATGACACAGCTAGAACAGTGTTCAAAATAAAGAAAGCTGCGTTAATTTACATTGGACCACCATATATAAACTAGCCTATTAATATGATTCCCGTCCCATCCCGTCCCAGTCCCGTGATTAATACTGAAATTGACTCCCATCTCGCGGGATTCCTGTGGGAATCCCATGACCCACGGGATTTCTGGAAAATTGTCAGCCTCTACTTCAGACACTATAAAATCTGCCCTTCACATTTTGAAAAATTCTGCGTTTTCTCCTTTTGCTTGTGGCTCCATTGTTTCTGAAGTGGCATTGCAAAAATAGAAATATATAATTACACCACACACACACACGGTCCATTTGCTTTGTCAGTGTAGGGTAATTAGTGGGTGGGAATGGGATAGTTTAAGCGTGCACACATGTGAATGTTTCTATGATAGATGTATAATCTGTGCATTTTACACAAGGTTTTATAAATTTGACTTTTACGAGTTTTTGTACAAATGTTTCCTTTCTCACAAAAATGTACGAACATTTTTGTAAATGAGCCCTCTAATATGGACTAAAAAGTTTCCTTGACAATGAGTGAGGAAGAAGTGGTTTGATATATGAAAATGACTACCAAAAAAGGATCACAGCCCACAGATCCCACATCCGTGCCACAGGAGGTGGCCCAAGCAGCACATCAGTATCACCTCTGGATGGTAACACAGCTAATGTCATAGGTGAAACACCCCTAACAGGAATGTTTGGCTTTCACATGTCTCGCGATCAGTGTATATAATTTGCTATGGACCTAGGATGTAAATGTGATCGCACATGACTCAATCAGGCATATCTCAACGTAAGAGTGTACTGTACTAAGTGATAGTGATATATTATTTCTTTGACCATGGACCTTACATGACTTTGAAATGATTCCATGACCTGCCTGCATATATTTTGTGTAAACAGAACTAGATAATTAAGTTTATTAAGTGAAAATGTGCTTCAGTTACACTTCTCGTTTGCTTGGGGTTTGTGCGTGCGCATAGTCAGGAGTGTTTATAAATATACGCACATTTCAACGCACAGGAAGACATTTAATAATACCATTCTTTATGTAAAAAGGTGTGTACGCATGGCTTACACACAAAACTATTTGTAAACATGGTTGATAAATCAGACCCTTGGTTCCAGAAAAAAGTTCCTGCGGTGAGAAAGCATCTAATGTAGTTGACACCAATTGGCTTTTTTATGGATGTGACCAATTCGAGGGAACATTTTACTTGTATGGGCACTTTTCCACTGTACCAGGTACCAAACTTTTGGTACTTCAGTACCAACAGTATCAACGTGAATGGTACTTCTTTTGTTTCATGAAAAACTGGTAATGGCACAGAATATTATCATCACAACTCGCTGCAGGGTCTTTTATACTGAATTCACGTTTGAGTCAAATATTTGAGTTGGACATTGGGCTTGTACACCATTGTCATTTACACTCTACACATTGAACTTAGTTTAATATGCAGACCTGACTTTTTACACGCATAAGGGATTTAATAGAACCTTGTATTTCTTTTGAAGTTGCACTGCTGACTTAACACCTCTTTTTATAATGAATTTTTACCATGTTAGAGTTGCCAGTATAAGTCTACAATTTTGCATTTTAATGTGTAAACCTTTGTTTGCATTTTGTTTTATGCCACATTATACAATGAGAGTTTTTTTTGTCAAAATAAGTTTTTTTTATATTACTTAATATTACATAATAAATCAAATTCACCATTTAAGTTTTTTTTCTTTTGGAGGAAAATTAACCATTTAGATCAATTAATTGGTAAAATAGCTGATTAATGTATAGAAAAATGGTCATTAGTGGCAGCCCTAATGAAAATGATATTGAGCAAAAGGAAGTGATTTGTCAGCACAACTTGCAGCAACACCACCAACTTATTTGATGGACTGTATTGGTAGATCATTTCTATGGCTATAGTGTAAATATCTAATCATGTTTTTTTTCAGACATTGCAATTGTGAAGCTTCAGTGTGTAATAGACTGAAAACATGTGCCGCAGCATTACCACATGAGATGCTATCCAAACAATAACTGGCCTATATTCTAATGCAAGGATGAGACCAAAGATATAAATTGCTTTCAAAATATTTATACTTTTTTAATCCTTGTGTACATACCTCGAATCTTTAATGAGAGCATATACATATTTAAAAATCAAGCCTCAAGTAACTGTAACTGTGCAAACCTGTATTAAATGCCTCATTCCTGAACACTAAGAACAGTTTCCAAACAGACTGAACTTTTTACATTGTCACATGACGATGGTCATATGATTTGGTGTGGACGTGGTTCCTAGATTGTCACATATTCTTTATCCGCAACAGTTTACTATGAATTTAATACAAAATAGCTTAAAATTATTGTTGTATGGTCATTTATTTGCCAAAAAAGTGCTCGATCGCTAGCAACCCAAACATGAATTGATTGTTTTTTTACATGCACATTTTAAGTACTATGTTTGTAAACGGTGCACATCCTAAATCGCAGTCTTTGCTAATCATGTTGTTTCAAATTGTGATTTTGATTTGAAATCGATAAATCCTTCTTCCATACTATTGTTATTTTCGGTACATTTTAAGCCCTTTTTTGCTTTATAAATATCGCAGTATCACAAAAAAAATCAGTGTGATATTTGAAATTTTTCCAATATAATACATCCATAGTATATTATAGTGAATTCTTTTTTAGTTCCTGTCATGCCATCTACATCTTGTTGAAACTGGTCATTTTTTTTTTACACTTTCTTTTTCTGAGTTTGTAACTATGCATTTTCAAGATGCCGATTTTGTATTTTTTGTTTCGAGGAAAGTTCTTTGTACAACCAGTCAACAAACAGTTTTTTTGTAGTACTAAAAGTTCAGTACCTGGTGCAGTGGAAAAGTGCCCTATCTGTCAGAGTCTTTGCTGGCTTTCTGAGATTTGAAGTATGTCAGTTGCTTGTGTCCAGGGATGCTTCTTTGTGTTCATCCTGGAAAGCTGGACGCGAGAGGCATGATTTAAACGGTTATAAGAGTCCAAGAGAAGAAAGACTCGTAAATCTTTATGTTCTGTGTTTCAGGACACAGTTGTACTATGTGCTGTCAATTCAAGTTGGAAAAATCTCAAAAACTGTTTGATGCTCTTTCTGTGACAATATGCAGGCATGTAGTTATTTTGCTTTTTTGGACTAATTTTTGTGAGTTTTAAAACATAGAGCTAAACTAGTTGTCACTTAGGAGCAATAATTCAACATCTAAAGTTGGCATGTTTTCAGCTTTTTCTAAAACCAATTTTTTTTCTAATATTTTAATTAATTTCAATGAGTAAAATCTGTATACAGTGATCCCTCGTCTATCACTGGGGTTGCATTCCAGAACCCCCCGCGAAAGGTGAAAATCCGCTAAGTAAAAACCTTATGTCTTTATGGTTATTTTTGTATATTTTAAGCCCTTAAAAACCCTTTATATTCTCTTAGATATTAGGTAAGATTCGTTTTGTATGTAATTATGTATGTAAACACACTGTTCATATACTGCGCACAAATATACATATCGTATATCATTGAAGAGTTTTATTTAATATGTAAAACATAGTTGTAAACACATTGTAATACATATTTTTACAAAAATAATTTTATATTTACTATAATATACAGTAATGCACTCGTTTTACTTACCCAGTTATATTAGATATAATTATTCCTTTAATATTAGTATCATATTTCTAAAATATGAACACTGCAGTCATGCGCCATTTGCATTCTGGTAATGTTTACATTCTCAACTGATTTCAATCGGTGAAATCAACAGGGAAAACCAACTGAGGCAGCATGTACCAGAAATAAAAAGACCCACTGTCCGCAGAAATCTGTGAACCAGCGAAAAATCCGCAATATATATTTAGATATGCTTGCATATAAAATCCGCGATGCAGTGAAGCCGCGAATGTCGAAGCGCGCTATAGCGAGGGATCACTGTAATGAGCAGGCAAAAAGATGCTATTCGGCATTCACTGGAGACCTTCTGAAGGGAGAATAAGTACTGCACAGTATTAAGAATTTTACATACGCAATATTGATTGATTGCACTGAGATATGATATCCTAGAGCATCCAAAAATTTTCCCATGGAATGTTCATGTCTGATCCATGTATTGGAGCAACACTGCAACACCGTATTAATTCTATACTTTGGTTCCATTAATGAGTATTTTTCATTGTGTTCAAGGAAACTGATTTAACATGGTTGTCATCAGGAGTTACATTTTGAAGTTGGAGAAGTTGAACTGCTTGATAAAACTAGGTGTTTCATGTGATTTCATGAGGCATCTTCTTGACAATTATACTGTTCAGCTGCAGACATAATGTGGGTGTGTGACAGTAATGGGTTTGGCAAAAAGTGTAATTTGGTGTTTTTCCGTGTTTTGTTGTTTCTCTGTTTGTTTCCCTCAAGAAAAGGAGGATTTAACTTGAATCTTCCAGACATCATTCCACAATACTGAGGCAGGACATGGAAAAAAAAATGCATGCCACATCTTTACTTCAACTGTTACAGGTGCATACAGATAAATATTTAATTTAGAAATTAGACACATCTCTCAAAACCCATTGTATTTCAGGTAGATTTGTGGTATTTGTCCGTTAGTCAGTATTGTGCAGTGGCACAACTTGCATACAGGCTTGCATATGTCCTGTGGTTTAATGCCTTCATTTGGCACAAAGCCAAAGTACACCTCTGGAAAAAATTGTGACCACAGTACAATTTTTTTGTTTCACTCATTTTCTAAATTTATTGGTGTGCGTCTGTGAATAATAAATTTTTTTGCGCAAACTGCAGCCTGGTTCTTCTTTCTCATTAATGAAGGACTTCTTCTTTGTTTATGGGACTTCAGTCCTGCTTCTGTCCTTGCAGTGCACTTCACACCTTCACTTAATATTTCCCATTCCTTTTGAAGGTCACTTGATGTCATCCTACGATTCATGAGAAATTGTCGAATAAGATAACGGTTATCTCTGGCATTAGAAAGTCACTTCTACCATGTAGCTGGCTGGTTTCTGGCAGTTCCCAGTGTCTCCTGCTTCACCTTATTCTTGTGTACTGCTGTCTTAGATATTTTGAACCTGGAAACGACCTGCTGCTCAGCGAAGCCTTCTGCCAGCAGAACCACGATTAAACCGGGATTTAAAAATGCAGATTTGTTTAAAAATATTGAGTAGTCTTTTAATTGTTTCCACGGCTGTATTTCCAGATGCCACTCTGGCTACACATTAGCTCAGTGGCAAAAGCTCTGGCGCTTCTGAAGTAGTCAGCTGAGTAACACCCTGTGTGAGACTGCACTCAGGTCTAGGCATACTCATTGGTAGCCTACGAACCTCAGTGTTCAGAGTGAACAGGGAGTGTAGGCTGTAGAATCGATACCATGAAAAATTTGTATTCAAGCAATTTTATACATGATGGAAACAATACTTAGAGTACTTTCAATAACTTTCACTAGGTATAATGATTCTTCAAGTCCACGGTTCAGTTTAGACATCAGTTTATATTCGGGGGAAGGGTTGAATAAGAAAAAATTAGAGAATTTTTCTGGATTTTATTTAGGAATGCACCGATACCAGTTTTTTTAGATTGAGTACAAATAATGAGTACTTATTTTTCAGTACTTGCCAATACCGAGTACCGATACCTGTGTAGATCTATTTTTAATAACAGTCACAATGATAGTGAGATTGGTCATTTTGAAATGTTTATTTTCATTGATTATTAAATTCACTCCTTTGTTCTATCAGTATCAAAAACTTTAAGCTCCAAAAACCAGCAGTGGTTTGCACCAGCTAAGCGTAAGTTCAATCGTAGCCTACGATGGACGTAAACTGCCCTTATGTTCGAGTTCACGCACTGCTATAAAAATTTTCGGTCGCACCACACAAATAGTCATAAAAATAGTCAAAAAGTCATAACGTAAATTTTACAGTACCTTAACATTAGGTGTAAGGTCCATAGTGTAAAAAAAAAAAAAAGTTTAGAAGTGGTGAAAATGGCACAATTTTTTTTAACATGTAATAGTATGATCATTTAAATTCTCTCTGATAATCACTTTACAGTTAATCCACGGTTCACATACAGGGGGGAGAGCTCCACTAGTGATCTGTTTTTGTATTCATTGAGCTTGAGTATTTTATATAGCAGAACAACGGTCAAGCACCTGTAATAAATGTCTAACTGTAACACAAATGTAATAAACATACTAGCGGTGTAACAGACCCTGGTTAATCTGTACGGATCTCTCACCCTTTATGTGATCAGCGGATTAACTGCAAAGTTTACACGGTCATAGTGTGAAAGTTTTATTTCTCCTGTCACTTTTTAAACTTAAAATCATTTTTCAAAATGAGAGAATCCTTCACTTATTTGTAGGACACGGGGATCTTTAGATTTTCTGTAAGAATGCAATAAGAAAAAACTGCACAAATGCAACAGCATGACCGCCATGGCATTTTTAGTGGAATCTGCTTCCCATGCGAAGAGCATGTCTCATTACAGTTTTTGTATTTCCAAGATAACTTATTTTGAGATCTTGAGAAAACAACTTTAGCTGTTTTGAAATCGACGTAAGACAGAAAAAGACAATGATGTATGTCCTCTATGGACGATGCAGAGTTGCAGTGAAAAGACAAAGCAGCTTGTGTTCACGTAAATGGGCATGTTAAAAGTTCCTCGCTTTGAGTTTCCTTTCAGTTCTTTAAGTAATAAATGGAAAGCAATGTTATATTTGTCTTTTTTCTTTTTTGCTGCTCCGAAAATGATCCAATCCATGACTCAAACACCATGATATGAACCCAGTCGTGAGTTTTGTGATCTGTTGCACCCTAAATCAAACTTAGCAAGCTACCTAGCAAACACATTTCTTGCGTTGCACCGTATTTGGCACATTACAGGTTTTCATTACAACTGTTACAACAGTTCTCACAAATACAGAGAAAGCAAATCGGTAGCTATGTATAACCCAGACTCGACAAACGTGGATCAGCGAGTTGGTTTCTGTAATATCAGACTGTGAAAACGTCATTCTGTGCGACTATTTTTATTTAGTAGATGCTAACTAGGTTGTAACTTAATTAGAAGTGGTGCAACCAACAAAGAACGCCGCGCTAGTTTCACACTAGCCAGTTTCAATGTAAGACTTAAGGTTTATTTTACACCCAACTTTACGATTGAACTTACGCTTAGCTGGTGCAACGCACAGCAGAAAATATTTGAAAAACACTGGAGCTATAACGTTCAGAAAAGTGTTACGTAATTCTGTACAATATATTGTGTATTCTGTAACTGTCGCTTCTGTAAAGTCTCTCTTAAAGTTGGTTGCAGTGATCCACGGCTGCTGCTGGCCTTAACAAATTCTGGTGTCTTAAGTGTTTTATTAGGTTACTAGTATTGCACTTTTTTGGCAGTAATTGCTTTAACAGTACCTCCACGTGCTGACATAACGTAACTACATCATATCTACCACGTGGTATCGATTGTAGGTATCTCGAAATTTTGTCGAGTACAAGTACCAGCATGTGAGCATGGTATCGGCCGAATACCCGATACTGGTATCGGTGCATCCCTAGTTTTATTGATGACCGACATTTTGGAACATTTTTGAAGAGGGTTATTATCCATCTTGAGCTAATGAAACTAGCCTAGCTTTTACCACAGGCAGGATCACTCGATCATGATTGGACCAAAATAGTCACGTGATACACGCAGTTGGAAGACCAAATAGGTGTAATGTGAAATATTTACAAAATAATTTTGTGATTTATATGGATTGAAGTGTTAGTTGTGAAATGAAAAATGAGTTTTGGTAATATGAGAGCTCAACAGGATGCACCTGCAGTGGTGGCATTGGGTTGGGGTTGGGGGGGGGAGGGGTATCGCCGTTCCATCCCCCTGAACCCCGACGAGTTGTGAACGTCTTGTACTGCGGTTTCGGTCTCTGTTTCAAAATGATTGCCCCATTGCTAAATTTACAATTTACAAGTAGATGTTCAACACGGAAAACATAATTCTAGTTGTGGCTGTGAGTTGGTTACACCTTTGAAATATCTATTTCAAAGACCCTCCCATGTTTCTTAAATCGGTAGTTTGGGAACATTTCGGTTTCCTAATAAATTACACCAATGCCAAAGAGAGTATTTAATAAAATGAAGACTGTCTATCTGCTCATTATACCGAGATGTGTTGCTGGTATCAGGTCTAACATGTTCATTCATTTGAGACAACAACATCTTAGTGTATGTATGACTGGAGCAAGGCAGAAACAGCATCTGCGAGTTAGTCTCCTCATGGCATTTAAGGCACTTTTGTCAGGAATTTGACCGGGCTGGAAAAAAAAAAAACTAATGTTATAGTGGTGTTTATCACTACAGATATGTGACCATATTTGGTAGTAGAGAACATTTTTGCAGTGCAAATGAATCTCTCACATTTTGTTAAGTTATATTGACAGACACTTTGCTTTGGTTTACAAGTGTTCCTATAGAGGTTCCCCCCCATCCAAAAGTAGAGTTCCTATGAGACCTTCTATAAGCCAAAATGGTGTAAAACAAAGAAGCAATGCCATTAACTTGTATGAGAAATTGAACCTTCCCAGACTGAAAAAATAACCTAACATATGATACCAAATAATACATAAAACCTAAAATAACATAGTAAAAACAGGAATGATAAAGGCATAGCCTATGAAAAGTAGAAATAATGTATGTACAGTGTAGATTCACTTACCAAAATCAATATAGTTATGCATTGCTTAACGATAGGGATATGTTCTAAGAAATGCATCGTTAGGTGATTTTGCCATTGTGAGAACATCATGAAATGTATTTACACAAACTTAGACGGTTTAGGCTACCAAATACCTAGATTATGGTATAACCTAAATAACAATAAAAAATACAGTAAATGCATAAATGTAACATTTTCTTTATGTACTATTAATAATAATATTTATTATTATTATTATTATTATTATTATTATTATTATTATTATTATTATTATTATTATGTGCTATATGACTCGCAGGCCAGTAGGTTTGTTTACACCAGCATCACCACTAGGGATGAGGTGGGAAATTGATTGTTATAAATTGTGATTCTTCAAGGTAGAGATTTTATCACCATGAGTTAAAATATCAGTTTCTAAACATCAATTTAAACATGGGTTACTGAAATTTTTGTTCACATTTGGTATTGCTAATATACTCAGTGACATAGAAAGTTAAGCACCCAGACAGAGCGATGGAAATGAAATGAATCTGCATGTGGTGAAAGGTCATGTGTGTGTATCGCAATGATATACTAACGATATACAATGATAATATCAGATCAAATTGACAACCGAGTTGGCAGTATGGGCACATTGCTGGTCTTATGTCAGTATAATGTGGCACCCGCCCCCGGGCCTGGATACATGCGGCCATACGGTGCGGAAGGGAATCCTCTCCTGCAGCAAGTCGGCCCACAGCTGTTGTAATTGACCCTCGAGATCCTGCAGATTGCCAGAGATCCAGAGATGACCTGAGGTCATACCTTATGGCTGGCCACACCATGATGTACAGACAACGGCGTTGCTTCTGGCAGCATTAGCAGGATTGGTCTTCTCCCCTCAGCGCCGCCATCCGCACACATGGCGGTTATTTGTGGTAACGCCAAACAGAGATTCATCACTGAACATGGTACAACACCACTCGTCATCAGTCCATGACTCAGTTACGGCACCACTCCAAATGCAGCTGTCTCTGGTGCCTACGTGTGGGACGGTGAACCCATAGTTTAGCTGATGCCAGTTGTCGAGACACAGTGCAGGATGACACGGGGTGTTGTGTAGAGTCCAATACCTGTGTCCGGATGGCAGGTGCAGATGTCATTGGGTTCTGTAATGCTTGGCATACAATACGATGATCCTCCCTTGGTGTGGTCTGTCTTGGGCGACCGGAACCTTTACGACATGTATGGGTGCCCTCACATGCCCATTGGTTCCAACATCGGGCGACTGTGACATCTGCATGCCCCACGTGCCAGGCAATTGCACGATACGACCACCAGGCCTCATACAAACCCACAATGCGACCCCTATCAAACTCTGTCAAGAGTTGGTAATGCTGTCTAATTCGTCTACGAGGCATCCTTTGTGTCTGATGACTATACATGCTGGCTCCTTGTAAATCGAATCATTTACATACCCATCGTTGGACCAATTTGGATACAATTTGGTACAAATGCAGACCATTACTTCTGGGTGCTTAACTTTTTTTGTCACCGAGTATATATTTGTCCAGTTGCACACAGCCTGGTTTTGTTAAGGGACTGACCTGAGTTAGTTCGTCACAGTTTTATCATGAATGAGTAAGCAAGTACAGGGACTTTTTCCTGCACCATCTCAATTTAAAGCCACAACTAACCGCAAGTGTGTGAATTATAAACTTTCATTGAATCTCTCTACCTCTTCCCTGAAAATTAAGAACAGTTTCTAAACAAATTTAACCATTTCCAGCT
>JAAGVU020000499.1:0-11587 GCA_011763525.2 Mormyrus iriodes | reverse complement strand
GGAGAGAACGGCATCTTGGTGATGGCCTCTGTGAACACGATGAAGGCCAGACCGGTGCCCTCAACACCCTAAGAGAAAAATAGATCTCTTCAAATTAACATCCAATAAAACACCGTGTTCCTCGAGTTTACTGAATATTTAGAAATTGAAATTTACTAATTTCCGTAAGATGACTTGCTTACAATTGAATAAGGCTGCAATACCAACAATACAATCTATGAATATCCATCAATCCATCCATTATCTGCCGTTTATTGGGGGTCGGGTTGCAAGGGCAGCAGTCTAAGCAGGGATGCCCAGACCTCCCTCTCACCAGCAACCTCCTCCAGCTCCAGGGGAATATCAAGGCATTTCCAGGCTAGCCGAGAGATATGATCTCTCCAGCGTGTCCTGGGTTTGCCCCGAGACCTCCTCCCAGTTGGACATGCCCGAAACACCTCCCCAGAGAACTGTCCAGGAGGCATCCTAAATAGATGCCCAAACCACCTCAGCTGACTCTTTTTGATGCGGAGGAGCAGCGGTTCTAATTTGAGCTCCTTCCGAATGTCCCCACTCCTCACCCTATATCTAAGGCTGAGCCCAGACACCGTGCAAAGGAAACTCATTTCTGCCACTTGTAGCCACGATATCATACCTTCGGACCCTACCCACAGCTTAGGACCATAGGTGAGAGTATGAACACAGATCAACAAGTCAATTGATAGCTTTGCTTTCTGACTCAGCTCTCTCTTCATCACAACAGAATGGTACAGCTTCCACATTAATGCCGACGCTGCAGTGATCCAGCTGTCACCCTCCTGTGCCCTTCTTCCATCATTCAAGAACAAGTCCTTGAGATACTTAAACTCAAACACTTGAGGCAGCAACTCATCCCTCACCAGGAGAGGGCAATCCACCCTTTTCTGTTTGAGAATGCTGACCTCAGATTCAAAGGTGCTGATCCTTATCCTGGTCACTTCACACTCAGCTGTAAACTGCAGCAATGCATGCTCCAAGTCATAGCCTAACAAAGCTTAAAAGGACCACATCCTCTGCAAAAAGCCTTTTCCTTTCCTATGCCTTTTCCAGGTCCACAAAACACATGTAAACTGGTTGGGAAAACTCCCATGATTCCTCAGTATCATTATGAGGGTGAAGAGCTGGTCCGGCGTTCCACAACCAGGACTGAATCCATATTGTTCCTCCTGAATCCAAGGTTCAACCAACAGACGGACCCTCTTCTCCAGTACCCCAACATAGACCTTACTGGGGAGACTGAGGAATATGACCCCCTTGAAGTTCGAACACATCCACCGGTCCCCTTTCTTAAAGATTGGGACCACTACCCCAGTCTGCCAGTCCAAAGGCACCGGCAGACACTCCCTAACCTCCACATAATGTTGAAGGCGCTTATCAGCTAAGACAGCCCAACAACATCAAAAGCTTTCAAAAACTCAAGGCAGATCTCATCCACCCCCAGAGCCTTACCACCAAAAAGGTTTTTGACTACTTCAGTGACTTCATCCCTAGCGATAGGTAAGTCCTCCTTGGGGTCTTCCAGCTATGGGAAGGCGTATCAGTGCGATTTAGGATGTCCTCAAAGTACTCCTTTTACTGCCTGACTATTTCCCCATTTGATGCCAAAGGGGACCCAAACCCATTTTAAACAGCATGGGTCAAGTTCTGCTTCCCCCACCTGAATCACCTGACAGTTTGTCAGAATCTTTTCGACGCTGACCGAAAGTTATTTTCCATGGCTTCACCAAACTCCTCCCATACCTGATTTTTTACTTCTGCAACTGCCAAAGCTGCATTCCGCTTGGCCTGCCAGTACCTATCAGATGCTTCAGGAGTCCCATAAGCTCACCAAGCTCGGAAGGCTTCCTTCTTCAGCCTGACAGCTCCTTTTACCACTCGTGTCCACCACCGGGTTCTGGGATTGCCACTGCAGCAGACACCAACAATCTTATAGCCATAGCTCCGCATAGCCACCTCAGTAGTGGAGGCCCAGAATGTGGCCCATTCAGGCTCTATGTCCCCAGCCTCCCTCAGGATGCAAAAGGAGTTCTCCCAGCAAATCCTCACTTTGCTTTTGGGTCTACCAGGTCTATCTGGCATTCTCCCCTGCTATCTGATCCACCTCACTGCCAGGTGGTGATCAGTTGACAGCCCAGCTCCTTCCTACACCCGAATGTCCAAAACATGTGAACGCAGGTCCAACAATATGACTATAAAATCGATCATCGAACTGTGGCTTAGCGTGCTCTGGTACCAGGTACACTTATGGACATCCTTTTGTTTGAACATGGTGTTCGTTATGAACAAACTGTGGTCAGCACAGAAGTCCAATAGCAGAGCACGGCTTGGGTTCACATTGAGAAGGCGATTCCTCCCAATCACACCCTTCCAGGTTTCACTGTCATTGCCCACATGAGCGTTAAAGTCCCCCAGTAGAAATACTCTGAATTCGGTGCATAACTTAAAGTCACAGGGAGGTGATCCTCTTATTACCTGGGGTGAACTCCAACGTACTCTTGCTTAATCTGGGGGCTATAAGTAGCCCTACACTTGGTCGGCGGCTCTCACCAAGGGCAAATTCAGAGTCGAATAGTGTCCAGCCCCTGTCCAGGAGTTTGGTTCCAGAGCTCGAGCTGTGCACTGAGGTGAGCCCGACTCTATCTAGTCGGTATCTCTCTACCTCCCACACAGCTCAGGCTCCTTTTCCACCAGAGTGGTTACATTCCATGTTCCTAGAGCCAGATTAGGTAGCCAACGATCTGTCCATTGAGGTCCCTGTCTTCAACTGCCATGCGATCTACATTATACCGACCCCACAGCTCCCCCTGCAGGTGGTGGGCCTACAGGAGTGTGAACCTGTGTTCTTTCTTTGGGCTATGACCGCTTGGGCCCCATGGGTAGAGGCCTGGCCACCAGGCACTCGCCTTCAAGCCCCCCAGCCCAGACTCCAGGGCGAGGTCGCAGTCTCCCCAGTCTGCGGGGGTTACACGGTCCTTTTTGTCCATCATCATAGGGGTCTAAATAAATCACACTTAGTCTGGCCACTCACCTAGGACCAACTGGCTTTGGGAAACCCTACCAAGGGCAAATGCCCCCCCGACAACATAGCTCCTAGGATCACTGAGACACACAAACCCCTTCACCACGATGAGGTGACAATTCATGGAGGAGCAGTCTATTAATAATATATTTAAAATAAAATGAAGGGCGTGGCCATCTCTAATACTTTTAAACAGACAAAATACGTCCAGCAGACTTAGATATATTTTTATTATGAGAGAACACTGATGAAATGACCCTTTTCCATGACAGTAATATCTAAACTAGGAAATATTTTGCAGAGAAGGTCTGAGTGTCATATATAACAATAACAGATACTTTATTGATCCACACGGGGAAATTCTGTTTTTACCTTTGCCATCATGCTCTCCATGAGAACAAATTTGGCTGTGAAGGGCAGCCACCTGTTGTGGCACCTAGGGAGTTGGGGGTTAGGGGCCTTGCTCCAGGGCCCATGGTCATACCAAGGCCAGGCTTGAACGGGTAACCTTCACATCACAGACAGAGAAGCGTAACCCACTGAGCCACACACTGCCCCCATGTCAGTGGAGTTAGGTTAAAAATGAAACAAGGATTTGATTTGAGGGAAAACATTCAGGACAGACTGTACCTCACTGAGAAAAACCTGCATGTCACAGCTCTTCAGGCTCAGGTTCTGAATGATCTGTGGAGATGTGCTGTTGAGATCCTGTAGAGCTTGAGTGTAATTATTTTCTGTGATGGCTCCCTCAGCAAAACCAAATGCATTAATCAGCTCCAGAATATTTCTAGAAAAAAAAAAACGTATTTTCTTTAAGAGATCCAGACATGTTTTAAGGTTCTGAATTGGCTTGGAAAAACTGATACAATAAATGTTGTTTTATATAAAATATGTTGTATATATAAATTATACAGGTTTTGCAAACTTGCTGTTTTTGCTTGCTTTCATTACATGTGCAACGGAAACCAGTTAATTAACCAATGGGAAGGTTAAATTAATCCCACCCCCAATCTTCTACTGAAAGTTTCCTTATGATGGATACTTACTGGTTGAAGCAGGCACCATACTTCTCAGTGGCACGGAAGCCGATGATGCAGTAGATGACAGTGGCAGAGTAAATAGTTGTAAAGCCATTGATCAGTGAAATAATCACAGCATCCTGTTCACAGTTGTTGCTGGGAAACAAAGATGTTGATCAACTGTGTGATTCCAAACAATGTGTGAATGAGACTTTACTGCTCCTTGAAGGATCTTACTTCGATGTGTAGCAAAGTTTTCTTAGTATCATAACTTACTGCACCGAGTTATAGCTGGAGAAGGAGATGAGACCCCCAAAGGCCAAGGAGAACGAGTAGAACACTTGGGCTCCAGCATCTAGCCAGGTAGAGGGGTTTGCCAGCTCATTCACCTTAACAGGATAAACACATAAAAGAATTCAGTCCATTTGAAAGAGAATTAGATGTAAGGAGGTTTGCAATCAGTGGCGGACTGACAACAAAAAGTAGGCCGAGACTTTGTTGTGAAGAAGCCCTAATTTGGGGGTGGGGGACAGATCCTTGGTACATTTTGCCGTTGACTGGGGGGAGGCCTTGTACCTTGTTAGACTGTCCCCTCTGAGAATTTTCCCGAAATTCCTAATGGCCAGTCCACGTCTGCTGACAATGAACAATGGAAATGTCTGAAAAGTCTCAGTGGACTTACATTTGGGGTGAACAGGAATTTTATCCCATTTAAAGACCCTTTTAGGGTCAACCCTCTTATCAGGAGGATGGTGATCACCACGTACGGCAGGGAGGAGGTCACATACACAGCCTGAGGAGAGAGTGAGATGCTTAAACCAGTATATCAGCTCACTAATACTACAGGCTATGTCTGGATTGGTTCTTAGCTTTGGAGATGGGACCTCTACCTTGCCAGTGGTCTCGATGCCCCTGATGCAGCAGACGTAGAGCACAGTCCACGCACATATCAGGCACAGGACCATCCACCACTGCAGGCCCCCAGAATCCTCTATGGCAGTTGAGATATTGAGGGTCTCCCGGTACCAGAAGTAATCCACTGAGGAGCTCCTTGTGCACTCTGACACCTCACCTGCAGGGGGCGATGCACAGACTTTAATCAAACTCAATCATTAGTCAACTAATAGCTTGAGAAGGTGAGTGTTCCCTGTAATACTGGACACACGTCGGTGACTGAAATGGTGCATTACCATCAATCAGGAGAACAATAAAATAAAAACACCTTCCCTAAGATGACCTTGATTACCTGTCCGGTTCACATTGATAGGACATTTACTCCAAGGCAGCGGCTCCTGGAAGGAGTTGAAGAAGTACCACATGACCCAGGCAATGATGGTGTTGTAGTACAGTCCAACCAGGAAGGAGGTAAACATGGATGCGATTCCTGTGAGGTGCAAACATTTTTAAGCACATCAGCAGGAGGTAGAGGACTTGGTTTTGGTGAGGCTCATGCATTAATTACTATGGTAAGTACAGAGTTCTTATTTAATTCCGCCCAGCTGGCCCTAGTTGGGTAAATATAGCCAGCTGGAACGTGCTGAGATGTTCAGTGCTTACAGATTAACTGTACATATAAAATGTAAAATGATTTTTACAGTTAAAAATGCCCTCGTCGGTTTATACTGGTTAGAAGACTAGCTTGACAGACTCGATCGAGAGATAGATGGACTCGATGTACAGGCAGACAGAATGTTCAAAAGGCCGTGTCATTTACAAGGAAATACAGAAAAATAGCAATATCTCGTTTTATATAAAGAATTTTACTGCTACCAACATGTTACTACCCACCCATGCCAGTTAAATACGGGCTAATGGACGTCCAGACCCCCACACTGCCCTTCCTGAGTCGCTGGCCGATGGCAAATTCCAGGTGCAGCAGGGGGATTCCCTCCAGGACCAGCAGGATCAGGAATGGGATCATGAACGCACCTGAGAACAGTAATCAGCCAAACTTGTCAAGAGGTCATGTCACCTCGTTACAGTCTTGTCCTGTGAACCTCATGAGAATGCAAGAAGTTAATTAGGAGGCAACCTTCTAGTCACAGACTTTAAGTAGGACTGCATTATTTAAATTTTACAAAATTTTATACTTTAAGAGGTGTGTTAGTAATGTAATGCAATACCATCCCAATTCTCATTCATTCCCCCTTTTCCAGACAACAAATTCTCTAGAAATATTTCAAATTCTACATGTTTGAACTTAGGAATACTTGCAATATGGATGTTTCTAAAACCGATACGAGAAACACTTCTCTGAACCTGCTGGCCCGCTGAGCAGATGGATTTCGACTCCTGTCTCACGCTTGTGGACTTCTGGTCCCCTGATATAGGAGTGTTATTTTAAGCATTTCTTGGTTCTTCGCTGAATGGTGACTGCATGTCTTTTACTTTTTTATGAGGATAACCATTCATAAGGTTATGACTATAATTTAGCAGCGAAGAGGTTGTTGGTTCAAGTCCCAGGAGGCATTTATATAATAAGGAGTAAACAGCTTCATGTTATGACACGGAAGGTATATTCTTACCTGTGTAAAATTACTGCTTAGGCTAAATATTTACAGTGTTAATAGCAGGGTCTCACTGTCCCGTCCAACCCCGCCCTACCAGTTTATTCCTGGTGTTTCCCACAGGCGGGGCTTAATCAGTCAAGCCTGTAGCTCGTTATCCTCACCTTGTGTTCCTGCCTTCGTGTTAAACAGTCACAGGTGCCCCTTGTTCCCTCCCTTATGTTCCTGTGTATAAGAGTTCCCCAGTCCTGTGCTTCCTTGTCGGGTCATTGATGTAGTGATGTTATGTGCTGTTCCTCTGTGTTCCTTGCGTTAATAAAAGTCTCTGCACTGGATGATTCCCTCCGTGCCTGCGTCATGCCTTGCCGTCGGACCCGCGCTCATGACACTCACCACATCTGGAACAGTGGTTATGGATGGATGGATGGATGGATAGATGGATGGATGAATGGATTGCAGGATCTGGTGCCATTAATCATAGCCACTTTCTGTGGTCAGACTAGTACCATTCAAAGAATTCCAAACTTAAAGATAATCACTAGAGATCAACCACAGTGGTTGTAGATTCATATTATAGTTTTTGATGCAAAATTTATTTCAATATCACAAAAGAAGATGTTGTTGTTCATGTGGATAACCAGCAGTTGAGCAATATTGGTTGAGGTGGTCTTGATCCAACCAAATTATTAATAATCGACAGCTGTTGGCTAATGTGTCTGCCCTCATAAATGACTGATTTCACACTTCCCTTTCAAAGCGCTGATCCATTTTTCGCCAGTTCTTAACTGTGATTCCTTAAAACAGGGCATTTAACCAGAAACATCACTATCCACACCAAACACAATTATACATCATACCCCTTCTTACCTCCTCCGTGACTCTGGCACAGGTAGGGGAATCGCCAGACGTTACCCAGACCCACACAGAAGCCCACACAGGTCAGCATGTACTGAGCCTTATTGTCCCATTTGGGTCTGTCCCCAGCCTCCTCCACCTCCATCTTCTCCAGCTCCTGGTGGGACGGGATCCTCTCCTCCAGACCTGGGTTGGGCAGCTGCAGCTTCATGGTTCCTAGAGATCTCCTGGTGCAGGAGGAGATGGTTACTCGCCTCACTCTGAGTAGGAGTGCAGAGTCCCTGTGTATTTATAGTGAACTTTGGCACCTAGTCTACACCCCCCCATCATGTGTGAACGAACATAAGAATTTGTAAAAGGCCAGTAACGAATTGTGGTTCATCAGCAGAATCAATGAGCTGCAGGTACAAAAAATGTGTAATAATTAATTCATTATGGAAAGGAACATGAAAACAAAATCTTCCACTGCGGAGGAGTTTCATCCATACTTCCTCAGTGATGATAGTTGTGGGGGGGGCACCTTAGCGAGCTAAAAGAATGCTGAGGCTTCTTTGTCTGTTACCTTTCATTTTGTCTTTTAGGTGGGCTTCAGAAAAGTGCGTTCACAGTGAAAACTTGTAAAACCTTATTTTTGTAAACACATCCCCCTAGTCCTTTGTTGAAATATAAGATACACAGTATATCAAACCATGAGAGAGCCATTCCTTGATTCCCAGTCATCAAGCTTGATGTTCCAGGCCAGAGTTCTATCCTTATATATTAGCAACAGTAGTAAGGAGTGACATTTCCTGGTAAATTACAAGTAGGTGGAAGAACTGATGCTCTTGTATCCACAGCACAATAACTTTGTATGTATGTATGAATAATAGAAGGTTGGGGGATATTCTCTATAATAGAAGGTTGGGGGATAGTCTCTATAATAGAAGGTTGGGGGATATTCTCTATAATAGAAGGTTGGGGGATAGTCTCTATAATAGAAGGTTGGGGGATAGTCTCTATTTAGATGATTCCAAAAAATGTGTAAGTGGTTCTCAAATGAGTATTTAAAAATTCAGAGACACTGGCAGTTTCCACTCATGGCATCCTGTCTACATCCCTTCTCCAAATCATCTCCTCCTGTTTTCCTCTTTATGATGTCCAGATGGAGGGGGTGGAACTTCAGAAATGCTTTTTAAATATTAAAATAATGGGCTGGTTATTATCTCCCATTCCTGATTAATTTGCTGACATGCCCTGATAGTGAGCTAATTTGTTTTGTTCCTTTGGCATAATCGATTGCTGCTAATATTTGACAGTGGAAAGTGAAAGCTGTGCAGACCAGATGCGAGGCAGAGGGTTAGGGGCCCCATTTGGGATTAAACCAATTAAGAGGCTTCAATGATAAGACATGAAGATCTCAGTTTCTTAGTTAAGGTGAGGTGTGGTGTCATAGGTGTGTAACAAAGCATTATGTAATAACTTGACAAACTAACAATTTTTCAACACATAATGCTATGTTATTATATAAGACGTTGTTACACAGAGTGATAACATTTTGTGATAACAAAATGTAACAGACTTACAGACTACGTTATAAATTTATATTGGAACATAACCCTATTCTTGTTATTATTAATATCAGTATTTTTATTATTATATCATCATTCAATTTGTTAAATTCTGTCGGGCTATTACATAACACATTGTACCTACATAAGGTAACCCACTACATTAAAGACTGTTCTGTCTGCCTTAAGAAAAACCATGTTAATTTGAACTGATAGAAATGGCTTAATTTCCTTTTTGCCCTTAACTAATGAGTCTTTCCAATTTTCCAGAAGAAGCAGGTCACAGTTTTGTTAACATGTTTCACCACTGTACAGAATTAGTTGGGCTTTGAGTAAATCCAGCTACAGTAATTAAAACCTTATTATTGCTGTATAATCTTCACCCAACCTGAGCCAATTGTTTATAAACTAGATTAGTTGATTCGTTTGCTCACATTGTCCTGTGGGTGAAGTAGAGTTTCAGGGGGATTTGAGTGGGAAATTTGGGGGCTCCTGTTATGACTCTTTAGTGGTACGTTTATAAGAGACTGATTAGATGAAATTTCACATTGTGTTCCTATTGGCAGCGGATGGCATTCGAAAGCTGAAAAACCAGATCAGCTGGTTGAATTATAGGCGAGTCTTTGTACTTGAACATTGATATCCTACAGCACGTGGACATGGGACTTTTTAATGTGACTTTATGACATTATAAAATAATGGGCGTTTTTCACTGCTGGAACCCACCCCAGCTGTTGCTAGAGAAAAAAAAAGGAGCAGAGGTGGAAAGTTCTGGTTCAGAAAATACAAATCCAGACCAAGTTTTCAACCAACCAGTTGAGTACTCTGTGAATGTAAGTCTTTATACTCAACTGGTTGGTGGAAACAAAATCTTGGTCTGGATTTGTATTTCCTGAACCTGAACTTTCCACCTCTGCAGAGAAGATCATGGTATAGTGTAATATAAAGTAGTATCCAAATTTCTGTTTGAATTTTGTTGAATTTTCATAGTTGCGTTGATTGCCTTCCTATCCCCCCCTCGCCACTACGAAGGAAGCCCCCCCCAACAACAGACATGGTCCAGTCCTTGTCACATGGTCCTGTGCAAAGGAGACACATGAGGATAGCATGCATGCACACCAAATGGCTCCTAATGTTACCATACTCACTCCTACTCTGATCGCAAACCAAGCAGCTGGAAGCTGCTGAGGTAACCATGTGATTAACCTCCTGTTTTGTAATACTGACTAAAAAGGTGAGGATATAACAGTATCGTGGTAATGATTAACCCTAAAGCATTTAAAACAGCTTCAGTTTCTCGTTCATTATCACCCAGTACTGGTAAATTGGTAAATTGCCTCACTTACTGTCAGTGTATGCCTCAGTGTGGAGTCTCAGTGTATTTCAGCGACCTTTAGCACAAAGACCAGTGGACTCATTTACAGCCAGTCAACAGCATTAAGGAAACAATTTGTCAAAAACAAAAACTCCAATTTTCCATTCAGAGAAGCGAAACAAAAGGACGTTTTTCCTATACAGAAAATAAATCAAGGTACCAAAGTCAGTGACTGTTTTTAGCAAAAGTTTTTAATCCACATTAACAAGCACAATGCATTTTAAAATTAAGGGAGTAGCAATATAGCATGGTGGTTAGCACTGTTGCCTCACACCTCTGGGACCAGGGTTTGCGTCTCTGCCATGGCTCCATGTGTGTACAGTTTGCATGGTCTCCCCCAGGTGCTGTGGCTCACCCCTGCCATTTCAGTGTTACCAAATTGCCCATAGATGAGTGTGTACTATGATTGGTTAGGGAAGTTGTTCCCTGCCTTGCACTCATAGCCTTCACAATAGGCTCTGACCCCCCCCCCCATGATGCCGAACAGGTCAAATGGGTCTGGGAAGTGTATGGGATCGATGTAGTTTAGGATTGAAGTTGGACGCGCATCTCTGATGAGGCAGCAAGCCATTACAGTAAAAACATATACACCAGAGGCAACTTATTCTGTAAAGAGCCAGTCACTGGATCCCTTGAGCAGCGTGTCTTTGGAAAATGAAGTTCACAGCTCCCATACAGCAATGGGCAACAGTGTTGGCTCATCTCAGTTACAAAAACTACTTCAGAATGACAGAAAAGTGTCTATGAATATAATATACTCTAAGCAAAAGTCCTCATAGTTCTTAAAATGGAAATAAATTATAACACAAGAAAATAAACAGAATATTTTTAAGTACAGTAATAATATAAGGTCTACATTTAGTCTCGATCTATCTTTCCATCGTGTTATAAAAATGCTCAAAAAGAGTAATAAGCATGTGAGACAGTTTACCAAAATAAATGTCGCATTAAAATCAGCCACTAATTTATAAATACGTTTTCCTTTGTTACCGTGCGCATTTCTGTCACTTTTTGAACTTTCCCTCAAATCGTTCTGTTCCGATGACAAGTCTCTGAAAACACTCCTCCTTCCTTTCAGGCATCAGGTTTTCACATAGACATTCAGCTGGTTTCTACGGGTCCAGGCTCATCTGTATTTTAGCAGAGATGGTGCTGATGGAGTCTGTTTCGCGCTCATTGCCCCTCGAGCAGCAGCGCCTCCTGATGAATTTAAACAAGGCCATGGCGGGAATCGCGGCGCTGGGAAC
>JAAGVU020000498.1:0-11605 GCA_011763525.2 Mormyrus iriodes | reverse complement strand
TTTCCCTGCTTAGACAGCTGCCCCCGCGACCCGACCTCGGATCAAGCGGGAGATAATGGATGGATGGATGGATGGATTATATATTATATTATATACATTATTTTGCATTTGCATTTGGCGTGAGACAGGAACCAACTAACCCACGGGTGGCCAATCTTATCCGCAAAGGGCCGGTGTGAATGCAGGTTTTTGGGATAACCTTTAGGTCAGCTGTTCAAACCCAGGTGTGAGGACTCTTCAGTCAATCAGCCCACTAATTAGGGAGTTGCAGCGAAAACCCGCATACACACCGGCCCTTTGTGGATAGGATTGGCCACCCCTGCCTTAGAGAATGAATGACTTCCGGTCGCTTTGACGGTCTCGCCACTCGCGGTGTGAACGCACGGCAAGCCTGCAACTTGCGGAGCTGATAAGTGTTTTCTATGCTAATTATGTAGATCCTTGTCGCAAAAGCAATGACAGTTATACAAGGTGACGCTACATCTCTCTGCTTTGTCAGTGAATTTTCCATGTGTTCCATAGCAACTGTTTAGCTCTCCTACCCACTAGTCAGCTTACGATGCTCACATTAGTGTTGTGCTGTTTGTGTTTTCTCACCGTCTGGTCCGTCTGTTAACTTTTACCATATAGTGTGCTTAACACACAGCGAATAGCGGGCAAGCATCAGCCTTTCTAACCCGTGGCTATTGCGCGGGATAACAGGAACAAACACTGCAAAACCGCTTCCCTTATACTACTTCCTCTTCCGCCCAACTTAATATTGCTTGGCCAAAAGAGGAAGAAAAGAGCTAAAGCTCCAGCATCACATGACTGACTCCGGAAACAAAAAGGGAAAACGATAATAACACTATGCCCCATCACAATTCTTTTTCCGTATTTTTTTCCTTAGGGGTGGAGGATACTCCACCAATATAGGTGAATATGGACAAACGGAATTTTTTATTTCATTTCAATGATATTCTAAGTAATTCAAACTCAGAGAGATGAAATAATGTCAAAAAAGCACTTTTTTGTCTGAGCGCTGTTTACAAATGCGCCACTTATAAAGCACAGGTAAAAATACAGACCCTTTACTGCGATGCATTTTTTTGGCAAATAAATTGCCGCAAAATAATTTAAGCTATTTTGCCATAAAATTGGTACTAAATTCACACTGAATCATGTGACCCAAGGAGAGCTGTAAACCAGTGGTTCTCAACTGTTTTTTACAGCGCGACCCACTTTTTACTATGCCAGTTCAGTCGTGACCCTATACCAAGTACAGGTTTAAATTAACATTATGATCAAGCGCACAGTGCACTCTGCAATTTACACCAATCAATGCTTATGGCACAAATCTGATTGGATGTGCCAGTGAATATTAAATGAAGCGTCTGTGGTTTAGCTTCTTGGATTGGTTGAATGTTCACTAGTTTTGCGCTAAGCAGTTGCAGACCCAAGACTAGTTTATATAGGCTAATCCTAGGATTGGGGCTGGGAATTCTGCTCATGGATCAGCATAGGAGTTTACTGGTTTTAAAATGCTTACATTTCCAATTCTGCCTCACGACCCTTTCAGAACGTGCCCATGGGTTAAGAATCACTGCTGTAAACTGATATTTTAATCAGGTGTATTAACATGGTAGCAGTGCAGCTAACTCTAATCACGAGGCCCTTGATAACCAGAACAAATTAAAATGTAACGTTACCCTGCGTCAATAGTAATTGACAAACTCATCAGTGCAATGGGAACATTATCCTCTATAGCTGCTAAGCATCCTTCGGTCGTAACTGTTAATTATGATGAACATTAACAGCTAATGCTGAGCACATATAAAAATGAAATAATATTTGGTGTATATCAATAACAGCTAATGTGTTATTATTTAATCAACATACCACTTAAAGTGCTTTGTAAACAATGGAATTGTCCACGATTCTATGCTGTAAATGTCAATGTTTGGAACTTTTTACCGTTCCCATGACCCAGAAGTTTGCTGAAAATTTCCCTGCCAGTTTTTTACAATGAGATCTTATGAGAGCATCGTTGCTCTGTTTTTTCTAGTGCTCTGCCACACATAATGCAACGTAAGAACACTGTGCGACAGTAATAATCCTTCATGTGAAACACGGTTATCAAAGAGCAGTACTTAGTTGAGTTACTTGATGAATCATTGGAGCCTTATTAGCCATCCATAGCAGCGTCCAAAGGAGTTTGGAAACATTTTCGCAGCCTGGGTCAAGGACTATACCCACAGCAACCTTGTCCATCACAACATGGATACTGGCGATTGCCACTCATGATGAGGATCAGCGTCGAGCAGAAGGTCTGGGAGAGGCTGGCCTCTGTGGTCATTGAGCTATCTCCTCTCCTGTGGACCACCCCCCCCCGGCCATCATAGCCAAGAAGAAGGATGGCATGTGGCTGATCTGCATGGACCATCTCAAGCTCAACACAGTCACTAAGGTCCATTTCTATTTCGTGCCATGTATGAATGATGCCTTGGACATATTAGCCGGATTGCAATGGTTCAGTTCGCCAGACCTGCACAGCAGCTACTGGCAGATGGGGCTGACTCTGAAGGCCTGGGAGGTGACAGCCTTCACTTTGGTTCCGGGCCTGTGGCAGTACCGGGTTCTTCCCTTTGAGTTCTGCAATGCCCCCATCACTGTAAAGTGGTTGATGGAGCAGGTGCTCGAAGGGATCCCATAAAGCCACTGCATTGTCCACAGCTTCGACGATACAGTGGCTAAGTTGTAGCTGGTGTTTGGGGCCATCTGGCAGGTGAACCTTCGACTGAACCCAGTGAAGTGCAGCCTCTTGTGGAGGGTGGTCAAATTCTTGGGCCACATTGTCACCACAGGGGTATCGCAGCAGACTTGGAGAAAGTGGAGTCTCTGTAAATCCGAAAGGAATTACTGTGTAATGTGGTGGGAGTGACTCACTTCCATCTATTAATGTATAGCAGCCAGTTCCTCCTAAGGACCAACACTTTGCTGACCTGCCACATGAGGTTTAAGGAGCCTGAGGGCCAAGTGGCGAGGTGGCAGGAGAAACTATCTTATCAGTTTCAGATTCAGCGTCGGGAGGGTTGGCTGCATGGTAGTGCAGACGCCGTGTCTCAGCATCTTTGTGAAGGTGGCTACAGGCAGTGCAAGCGGCTGGAGGTGATCCAGCTCATGGGGAGCGAGCTGGCAGAGGGTACAGGGGCGTTGGAGGGTATAGAGCTGGTGGAGCTGAGGAGCTCAACACCAGACTAGACCACCGCCATCCATCAGGTTTCAGTGGCAGTGTGTGGGGTAGGAGGCAGCAGAGGTGAAGGGCACAACGCCAGACTAGACCTCTGCATCCAAGCAGCCTGTATAGGTGCTGGCAGAGCTCTGTGCTTGGGCAGATAGTGCAGCAGTTGTTAGTCCCTTAGCTGCTCAGAGGGGCAGTGCTGAGGTGTGTGCATGGCCCGCTGGGAGTGGGGCACTTTGGCATCCTCAAGACCCTGCGTAGGCTCCAGTAACAGTTCTACTGGCCAGGCTGTCGGCTGGATGCCGAGCTGCATGTCCACTGCTGTGACACTTGTACAGCTTGCAGGGGTCCCCATGACTACTCCCAGGCCCTATGCATATGCAGTCTGGCAACCCCATGGAGCAGGTCAGTGTGGATGTCCTGGGCCCCTTCCTTCCCACTGCCTCTGGTAATGGCTACATCCTCGTGGCCATGGACTACTTCAACAAGTGGCCTGAGGCATACGTGGTGCCAGAGCAGAGTGCCGTTGTGACAGCTGCCAAGCTGGTGCACCCACACCACACCACACACTGCCAAGAGGCTCTACTGGATGTTGGGGCATCCGTGTAGCTGTATAACCACCGCTGGTGAAAAAGAATGTCCCCTAAATAATGGCAGGGGCCATGTTTAATGTTGGGCTAGCTGTCCAAGGTAGTCTACTGGGTCTGGACCAACCCAGGTTTTGCCCTGTAATAGCATTTATTAAGTGAGATCTATTCTTGCTTTGTGCCTGTATAGCGAGATTTGCTCTTGCTTATTTGCAGGTTGCAGGAGTCCTTTTTAGGACTATAATAAAAAGAGAATATGGTTTAGCCTGCTATGAGCTACTTGGTTCTTTCGTACACATCTGGCTCTGTGGGATGCCACAATAAACTGCATTAATAATGTAATAAAACATATGTGTTTCACTTTCAAGTTAAATGTAAACTATTTTTTATAATTATTTTATAATAAAAACCCCTTTTTAAAATGTAACATTTTATTACCACTTGCTGCCCCTATCGAGCTAAATATACATTAATAATCTAATAAAACATCTTGGTTAAACTATAATAAAACATGTTGATTATACTATCAACCCAAATGTTAATTGATTTTTTAATAATTAATAAAGACACACCTTTTAAAACATTTTCTAAGCGTAGAGTAATCAGTGCTCAGTCACGGTCAGTCACTGACACTAGGTTACTTGTCTGTAATCATCAGTTACTGATAATATAGTTAAGTTGCACAAACTTAACAGACTCACCAAACTGAAGGTGTGCTGCCTTGCGAATTCAAGTGGTCAGGACCAAAAGCACAGAAAAATATGCCAACAACGGTTCGGCTATTAATGGTGGCTACTTGATCCAACAACTGCCTCCGCTTGCATATGTCTGGAAAATTGGAAAACGCCCAAAGTCTTTTGTTAACACGATGAAAAGCAATCAAGTGTTAGTAGAATGATTGGCAAAGAAATCCTCACTCTACTCTGTAGATTTCAGGTTACAAATTGTCAGCCAATCAGAGGTTTGTATTGTCTGTGAGGGGGCGAAGCCCACCCCCAGCACCCCCCAAGATACAGCCCTGTGTATGAACGAAAAAGACTAGAAACATTTTATACGAGTTTTATTTATAGTTTTAAACACATTTTATATGAGGATTTGGGGATTTATAAAGAAAAACTTATCCTGAAAAATTTGCACGAATGGTCCAGAGCAGTTGTATGAACATTTTGGAGGTAACAGCAAAAAGCGACACCTAGAGTACAGATAGACGCACAACTGTAAGTTGCATTTACAGTTAGCTTCAGCTCTTGTTGAAATGTGCATTAATAAAAACAGAAATACTTTTATTATATCGGATACAACTAACATTCAACATTTGTTCTATTGTTTTAAAAGAATGACTTTATATACCAACATACACTGTATGGACAAAAGTATTAGGACATACCTCAGTCATTGAATTCAGGTTTTAGCCAGACCCATTGCCACAAGTGTACAAAATCAAGCACCTAGCCATGCAGTCAGGTTTGCAAACATTTGTGAAAGAATGGCTCATTCTGAAGAGCTCAGTGAATTCATGCGTGGTACTGCCATAGGATGCTACCTTTGCAATAAGTCAGTTTGTGAATTTTCTTCCCTGCTAGATATTCCATGGTCAACTGTAAGGGGTATTACTGCAAAGTGGAAGCATTTAGGAACAATAACAAACTCAGCCACAAAGTGGCAGACCATGTAAAGTATCAGAGCAGCATCTCCAAGTGCTGAGGCACATAGTACATAAGTCACCAACACTCTGTTGACTCAATAACTGCAGTGTTCTAAACTTCCTCTGGCATTAATCCCAGCACAAAAAGTGTGCGGCAGGAGCTACATTGAATGGGCTTCCATGGCTGAGTAGCTGCATGCAAGCCTTACAGCACTAAGCACAATGCCAAGCGTTGGATGGAGTGGTGCAAAGCACACCACCACTGGACTCATAATAAAAAAAAAACATTAAAACAGAAATAGCAAACAGAAGTTTCGAAACATAAACTAGCACTCCAGTGGAGAATGAACACTATAAATAACAAAAGAGCGAGTTCATGGCTACCCATAGGCTAGACTAAACAAATTCAACATATTCAGCTGTTTTTTGAAAGTGTCAATAGTGTCAACAGCCCACAAAGCAGAAGGAAGGCTGTTCCACCATCTTGGCACAACAGACTGGAAGGCACGATCCCTGCATGACTTTAGCCTCGTACAAGGAACATTAAGAAGGCCCTAGCGTGATGACCTGAGTGGCCAACAGGTGGTATGTCAGTGTAAAAGATTAGAAATATACTGAGAGATCTGACCATGCAAGGCTCTACAAAAATGTGGAGTAAAACTTTAAAACAGATTGTAAATTATACTAGGAATCAATGAAGGGAAAACCGTGGTAATATGAGACCACTTACTAGAATGGGTTAACAGTCTAGCAGCAATAGATTGAAGATGTAACAGCGAGATCTTATTTAAGCACGTAACCAGAATAACATTGATCTAGAAAAACAAAGCATTTTCATAGAGGCCTGCATTGCTCTGCACATCTTTTGCGCACTGCCTGTGACTGTTGCTGATGGCAAAAGGGCTTTCAGTCAGCTTAAAATAATAAAAAACATATTCAAGATCAGCCCATTTCCAGATCAGGCTTTCTAATCTTGCCATGTTGTCCATTAAAAGTCAGCTAGCTAACAAGCTGGACTTCAACGACTTAGTCACTGTCTTTGCTAATACACATTTTCATCCATCAATCCATTCTTCCGTTTTCTGTATCCGCTTATCCCATTTGGGGTCATGGGGGTCCGGAGCCTATCACAGGCGGAAGGCAGGGAACAACCCAGGATGAGGCGCCGACCCATCGCAAGGCACACACACACACCATTCACATACTCAGGCATACCTATGGGCAATTTGGCAACTCCAATTAGCCACAGCATGTTTTTGGACTGTGGGGGGAAACCGGAGTACCCAGAGGAAACCCCACGATGACACAGGGAGAACATGCAAACTCCACACACATGGAACTCAGGTGGAGCCTCGGACCCTGGTCCCAGAGGTGTGTTAACCACTGCATCACCATGCCGCCCCTTACAAATGTTCAACGCTGGGTATATTTGGGGAATAAGGGGGCTGTGAGAGGGGCAGTGACAAATTGAATACTATAAGGCGCTTTCTCACTTTTGGAACTTTTTTCCGGAACCAGGGACTTTTGTCATGTTCAACTAGTGGGGAGACATTTACAAGGAGAGCTTGTAAGGAGAGCTCGGAGTGGGCACAGCACATGCTGAGGCACACAGTGTGCAGAAGTCACCAACTTTCTGCAGAGTCAATAGCTACAGACCTCCAAACTGCATGTGGCCTTCAGATTAGCTCAAGACCAGTGCGTAGAGAGCTTCATTGAAAGGGTTTCCATGGCCGAGCAGCTGCATCCAAGCCTTACATCATCAATTACTGATAATATAGTTAAGTTTTACGAGCTTAACAGACTCACCAAACAGAAGGTGTGCTGCCTTGCGAATTCAAGTGCAATGCAAAGCGTCACATGCAGTGGTGTAAAGCACACCGCCACTGGACTCTAGAGCAATGGAGATGTGTTCTCTGGAGTGATGAATCACGCTTCTCTGTTCTCAGGTGCCCCAATACTTTTGGCAGTATAGTGTATATCATTTACTGAGAGATTGCAATTTTAATAGTAAAATGAAATAATATTCAAACAAATGACCTTTTAGCTTCATTCTTATAGTATAACTGATACTCTTGCATCGAATAGTGTATTCCACTGCATAATGACGCATGCTTGTTGTACAAAGAGTAAGCCCAGTCCCCCCTGGGCATGCTAACATTCGGTCCCCAGCTCTGGTCAAAGTCAAAGCCAAAGTCCATCAGTGCATCAGCTCTTTCTGCTGGCATGTGTGGTATGAAAGATTGAAGGCTGCACCCACAATGTCACAGTTCATAAGTTGCATCCATGAGGTCATACTTCCATGGAACTTAGATAGCAGCATGGCATCCATATACATTCAATGGTACATGCAGTAGAGTAAAACCTTGTGCTATGGAGGGCCAACAGTCTGCAGGTTTTCATTGCAACCACAGTCTGCACCAGGTGTTTTCATGAATTAACTCAGGTTTATCCAGTTAGGAATAGCTAAGGAGTGGCAACCTAGTGTAGACTATCGTTAGAACGAAAACCTGACTATTGATTTGACACCTATGGTCCAATGACACTATGGACACCTAGTAGTGAAAATGAATAAGACATAATTAACACATTTCATAGCTCACCATCTGTTATATAGGACATTAAGTATGCCCCACAGTTACCAGCCTACAAACATAAAGTTAATAAAAATAACTAATATTGTTGTAGCTCTGAAAGGGTCATATGGGTTTTGGGGTGGGGGTGTGCAGTTGCATAGGGCTGGATTGGTCTTGGTTGGGGGCTCAATATGATATGCTTTATGATGCCCAAAATCTTTAGTGCAGGGATGCTCAATTATTTTTCCCCGAGGTCCAAATTTTATTAGCCACACAAAGGCAAGGTCCACATGGGGGTTCCCTACAGTAAATTTTGCCGAATTGGAGGATGGGGATCCTGAGTACGTCGACTGGGTTATCTTATGTTTTGGTCTGCTACTAGAGTACTCTTGCTCTAGCGGCACACCTGCAGCTCAGCACAACAATGGTGTGCAGCACAGCTTCTCTAAACATCTCCCTTGAAACATTACATTTTACATTTTTAATTTTCTTTAATTCTTTTGTTCAAATTGCAGATAAGTGGCCCCTCCATGAATTGCTATCTTATTGTGATAGAGGGGTTTGTGTGTCTTTGTGATCCTAGGAGTTATGTTGTTGGGGTCTGGTAGGGTTGCGGTAGGGTCTCCCAAGGCAAATTGGTCCTAGGTGATTGGCCAGACTAAGTGTGATTCAGAACACCCCCATGAGGATTACCTTAAAGGGTGATGTGACCCCGCCCAGATTGGGGAGACCGGGGCCCCGCCCTGGAACCATGGAGGGGGGGGAGCTTGTGGGTGAGTGCCTGGTGGCTGGGCCTCTACCCATGGGGCCCAGCTGGGCATAGTCTGAAACGGTTGCCTGGGGTCACCCACCTGTGCGGCCATGGGGGTCAGGTGCAGTGCAGATCAGGCTGTATTCTATTCTACTCTAGAGTTGCCCATGGTGAGAGGCACTGGGCAGGTGTGGGTCTACTTATAGCCCCCCGGTTTGGTGCCAGTACATTGGACTTTACCCCCGTGAATGAGAGGGTTACGTTTATTCGGCTATGTCGGGGAACGGGCTCTGACTGTTGTCTGTGCATATGCACCAAACACCAGTTCAGAGTATCTGGCCTTGGAGAACTTGGATGGGGTGCTGGAAGGTGCCCCCTTTGGGGACTCCATTTTGCTGCTGGGAGACTTTAACACTCATGTGGGTAGCAGCAGTGAAACTTGGAAGGGTGTGACTGGAAAGAACGGTCTGCCCGGTAATTGGAATTTTATGCTAACCACAGTTTGTCCATAATGAACACCACGTATGAACATAAGGGTGTTGATAAATGCACCTGGTACCAGGGCACCCTAGGCCGCAGTTGGATGACAAAATTAATGATTTTGTAATCCACTGGACACTACTGGTGCTGTTGCGCTGGGACGAGTCACTGATGGTATAGTACTTAGTCACCACTGGAGGAGCACTCATCTTTTTGCTTCTTTTTTCCATTGTGGCCTTTAATTCTTCCACCAGTTTGAGGCACTGTTGCTTCTAATCCTTCTTCTGACCTTCAGCAGGATGCAGCCTCTCTGCTGGCAGGGGCGCTCGTGGAAGAGGGGGGCAGGAGGGGCAGATGGAGGAGCAATTGAAAGAGGTGCTGATGTTGGAGGAGGAATGTGAAGAGGAGGAGGAATAGGTGGAGTCACCCATGTGGTTGCTCCACCCCCTGGGGGGGTCGCTCAGCGTTTCCCACATTCAAAGCCATTTGTTTTGCTAACAAAGCAGTATGATTTTTGCTCATCTTGGCTCTGTTTGCTCCCTCAATAAAGCATCTCTCTCCTCTTCTGCCCTGATACGTGCAGCATCGGCGCTCACCAGTGCCACTTGCACTCCTGCCAAGTCTCTCTCTCTGTTGGGCAGCTCTTTTCCTTTTTCAGACAACTCTCTGTTCTTTTCACAGACAATATCGGTTCAAGCAGCAACTTGTTCATGCAAACTTTTCTGCTCTCGGTCAGCATTAGGTTTTTCAATAACATTACAACACTTAATCTGACTCAGCACAACAAGTGTCCGTTGCAACCATTTTTTTCCATGTCCAATGCACTGTGCTTTTCTCATGTCATCCATAGGCCAAATGCCACCTGATTCTGCATTGATAACATACTTCTCATGGATGTCAGCAGCGATCAACTTCAAACACCAAGTTCGGTCAAGATATTGAGATTAAGATTTTTCATCATATACTCCACATCAACATCTGGCAGTTTCATTGCTCCCTTCTCCATAGTTGGCCTTGCAGAAACATTAATTATACTGCCAGATTTTCTAGATAAGGCCATGTTTGATGTAACAGCCACAAATTATGAGCTGTTTTATCCCAAACAGTAAATGGTGAAACCAGTGTTCCGTTCTTCTGTGTTCTCCCGAACAGTAAACAGCTTTTTTTCTCAAACAGTAAAACGGAAAACTCTTGTAAGAAAATGCTATTTCTATCTCATTGCAGCAACAGTATCTGTTTTTGTCATGCAGCAATGGAAAACTTCTTTATAATCGACTGATCGTCTTTGACCTCACAACAAATAGAGATATTTCACAATTAGTTATGTTTACTTCTAACAACTGTTAGATGAGGTGTTTGAGCAGGGAAGAGGCTATTTTCAACCTTTAGCCAAATACAGGAGGAACATCTAACTTGATTGATTTGTGCGCCTAATTGTTGTCTTCAGTCATTCAGCATTAATTAGTCTCTTGGCCTTGTCTCTCACTGATCCTGGGGGTGACGCCAGCTGATATATTTCTTCAGTGAAATCTCAGGTTGAGGCAGGTTTCGTTAAACGGTTTATTCAGACAGAATGAAAATGTTACAGAAAGATGTTCACACATGGCCGGTTCAGTGTCTGTCTGCCCCCACTGAGAGAAGCAGGCTCTTTTATTGATGGTCTTCCAACAGACCCTCAAACCCAGGGGGTCAGATGGTCTTGTTGAGAGTGTGTTGCATGAGATAAGCAAAAGAACATGATGTGAAGAACAAATGGGTGACGGAAGCAAATAGCGAGGAAAGAGCAAAGAAATATAAAAAGGCAGAAACACAAAAGCTATAAATGAGTGAACTAAATATAGTATAGTTGTACCTGCGTCAGCATGTTTTGGACACTAGGGTAAAGAGAGTTGCTGAGTTATCAACTGGTCCCCACCTGGTGGTGAACTGGATCCGATGGTAGGGGAAGATGCCAGACAGACCTGGTAGACCCAAACACATAGTGAGGGTGTGCTGGGAGCATCTGACAAAAGACCTGTTCGGGAGATCTTTAACTTGCACCTCCAGCAGAACTTCTCCTGCGTCCTGAGAGAGTAGCTAACAGGTATCGGAAGGCCAAGCGAAATGTGACTTCAGCAGTTGTTGAAGCAAGAAATTGGGTGTGGGAAGAGTTTGGTGAGGCCATGGAGAAGGACTTTTGGTTCTCGCAAACTGTCAGGCAACTCAGGAGGGGGAAGCAAAGCTTTACCCATGCGGTTTACAGTATGGATGGGGAACTGTTGACCTCAAATGGGGATATACACTCACCTAAAGGATTATTAGGAACACCTGTTCAATTTCTCATTAATGCAATTATCTAATCAACCAATC
>JAAGVU020000497.1:0-11611 GCA_011763525.2 Mormyrus iriodes | reverse complement strand
CATCTGGCCTTCCTTCTTTCTTTAGTTAAATTCTTTGTCTTAGTATTCTCTCAAACATCATGTAAAGCGTTTTGGGCGACTCTGTTGTGAAAGGCACTATATAAAAATAAATTGAATTGAATTGAATTGAATTAGTACCACCAAAACCTCACAGAACAAATGTTGTACAGCCGGCAGAACAGCCGAGGTGATCAAATTGACTGTCCCTTTGGAAGACGGCATGAAAGCAGCTCATGAAAGAAATGCATAAAAAAATACAGAGCTGTTTTAGTACGAGAGGGGGATACAGGGCTTTCGAAGGAACAAACAGGCACGCTTAGGTTCCAATATACCTTTTATTGCAGTGAATAATAATAATAATAATACGCATTTATTATAATAATGATTGATGCATAAACATATACTCCCCTTCTACACAGTTTCAGAAGACAAATGCATCACACATCAGATGATTATACCGTATAGTAAATGTTAATTGCAGTTAATGATAAATACACACACTAATACTACTGCCTTTTTCCAATATGAGATTGCAAAGCTATATACACTCGGACGTGCTATCATCACCCACCTTCCACGCACAGACCGGGGAGCCCTTTTCAGTCCTGGCAGGAGACCAACACGTGTTCCCGAGAAATGCTGGACGATACGCGTTCTATCCCACGGCTGAACTCCAACCAGCACTGAGTTCTTCCCCTCCTTTATACTGTTCCTTTTTGGTGTTTATTACAATTGTGCAGGAGTGGGGAGTGAGCTGGCCAGACACTCACCCCACTCGGGCACCAATCAAATCCTCTTCCCTTATTTGCCAATTAGTTTTTCCTTATGTCTCAGCCTGCAATCTCCAACTCCCTACCACAAATGTTTTAGGTTACATTTGCAATCTCCAACTCTCTACCACCTCCAACTTCCCAGCCTTGAATCAATGTTTGCTGCATTCCATTCTCTTCAGTGCATTAAAACAAAGTTGCCCAAGTGCCCTCTCCTGACCCCATAAAGATACCGGGGATCAGGTGCCCCGAAAATATACTACTGTGTGGTTTAACATAGTGTGCCAGCAATGAGGTGAATCATGGACGTACAGTGACTCACACATCTGAATCTTAGGATGGTCAGACCATACGCTTACTGAACCATTAAAGACCTCCATCAATTCATATGTGTCTATTCGGGTGACCATCCAGTCCATCGAATGTTGTACAATTGTCACCTCCCAGCACCCCACGGCAATGGGAGGACAACAAACAACCTGTTCAATTCCACACCACGTGGGCGTGGCAGTCGTCTGCGAGTCCGTCTCAATACAAGAGCTATTGCCGAAAAGAGAGAAGAGGACATAGAGAGTGTATGCGCGACACTGCACACACACAAAATCAAACACACTTTTTACATTTATATTGTCTTTATTGTATTGTATTGTGTTGTGGATGTTATACATGTTTATTATATTTTTACAGGCAGTCCCCAAGTTATCCCTTGTGTATTTTACTTCTTCCGTTCTAAATTCTAGAATCTATAGAATTTAACCTCATTTTGGACATTTTGTCCTCAAATGGACTGGGGTAACTTCGACCCCAAAAATAACACAGCGGTTAAGATCGCCCGACTTACGGACAACTCGTGTTTACCAGTGGACTGCCATATAGACTATTATATTAAAATTTAAGTTAAATACAATGGTTCGTAATAATGAACGCATACATTACTTTGTGACGCTTGTGAAAACATCAGCTTCAGTGGTTCTTTGGCTCAAGGTACAGTCAGTATCGTATGCAGTTACTTTTATTATTACTGTATTATTATTATGTACTGCATTATTATTATTATTATTATTATTATTCCAACTTACCTACAAATTTGACATAAAGACTTAGGCAACAGATCTAGTTTGTAACCTGGGGGCTGCCTGTATTTATATGTAGCACCACAGGGGACCTAAGGGAAACAGTATTTTAATGCACTTATGTAACGTGGAGGGTATGAGGTAAAATGCCAATCACTGTAGCCTTACTACACCACCCAGGACCTAGTGTCCCAGGAATGTCTATACAAAAGTATCACTTTGCTTTCACAGGTTCAAATATACCACAAGTAACACATGAATTCCATAAAAGAGAACTTTATCAATAAAAAAGGAAAAGAAAAAAGGGGAAGTCTTCCAGCAAAAAAAGAACTTATATCATAAAAAAATACCAAATACTTTTTGGGTCTTGTATGTCATAAATAGATTAAAAACCATAAGGAAGCATGTAGCACTGAAAACTGATTCTCCATAAGAACACAACAAACAGCAAGATAGAGGCCCTCCGGGGAGGGGCAGGCTAATCAAAAGTGGGCTGTAAAGACCGCGCCGACACACACCTGTGCACACAAACCACAGAAAAGTGACTCACCTGTGACACCACAATCCACAGCAAAACACTCAAGGGGAGGAAACGTGCAATCACGTTTCGCCACCACCAGCTGACCAGACCACCCCCCCTCCTCAGAGCAGCCCCAGTCTGCTGAATAAACCAAGAAAAAAAAGAAGATTACACCACAAATGCATCACCAAAAAATGTCAACAAGCACTTCTGCACATAACCACAAATAAAATACATTAAAAAACGAACATAAGAAAATATAAAGAGCGATACTACAAAAAACTAATATAAAACAAACAAACAACTCAAACACTGCGAAGTCTAAATTAAACCAACACAAACTAACAAAACCCAAAACTGATACAAATCAAACCAAGCAGACGCTTGGACGGAAATGGAAAAAGTAACCTACACTCATAATTATTACCCAGTCAGCAGTAATCAAGGCACTGGACCGACGACACACATTATCCACCTTCAACTGTTGACATACTGAGAAACATTATAACTCACTACAAACGCAAAGTAACAAGAAATTATACCACACCAATGCATACCAGTGGTGTAGATCTGAGATAATCATGAGGAGGCAGGCAGGGACCGCCAACAACCCTGCTGCTACAAGTACATCATAAATGAGACGACAGACCAGGCTGCGCATATGACGCTACCTCTCACCTGGGAAAATTATACAGGTGCGTCAGCAATAAAACTAAGTTGACTGTTGACAGTTGATGTCTGCCAAAATTTGTTGATAAGATCTGGTGAGTGGATTGCTGTGACAATTAAATTTGCCCAGCTGGGTGGGGGGGGGGTTAGGTGCCGATGAGAAAATTTGTTGAGTAGTCGATTATGCCGTCCGGATTAAATTGTGTGGGTTTAGAGTCCACCTGTTGAGTTCCACTGATATATGCAGTGTCTGGACATTGGAGCAACAGAAATGAAACTGAAGCTGAAGTGGCTGGCAAAATAGAATCAGCATAGGGAAGTGTCTGACAGCGCAAAGGAAGGAAGGTAACACCAGTGAAACAGGCACTGAGGACAGGTAATAGTCCCTTATAATAGTCCAACAGGCAGTAATTCCCCTGCAGGTTAGCACCTGTCCATATACTTAATTGACATATATTATACAACTGTTGTCAAGTGGGCTTATAACATTTTAGAAAAATTCTCTTTACATCATGAATCATCAGACCTATGTCAAGCAGCACATGCACAGTACAATGTTGCCTTACTTGAAGGTTGTTATGGCACAGCAGAGAAGCTAGTGCTTTAGTCTTGTGATGGGCGTTCCCTAATGGAATTGCTACAGGATTACAGGATATTAACTGTTTTTGAAGCCTCTTCCCTCCAATCCAATCCAATCCAATGTAATCCAGTCCAATCCAACCTTAATATCATTGTACAATGTCAGAGCAACTATAAAATGTCAAAGCAAATATGTGAAAGGTTGCTAGGAAGCAGAACCTTGTGGGTTGAGGAGGCTAGCCATGAACATGAAAATTTTACTGCTCAAAGTGTGTAATTCTCATTTCAGCCGCATTTTCATTTCTATTTTGGCCGATATGTTCCTCCTAATATTCACTAAGAGAAAAATAACAGGCATCAGTAAGCCTTTAGGGTTGTCCCAAAGAAGTTCTTGAAGCCATCCATCTTCTGAAACTGCTTGTCCTATTCAGGCTCGTGGGGGGTCTGGAGCCTCTGGAGTTCGTTCTGAAGTCCCTCAAAGACAATTTTCCTTGGTACCCCCTTTACAATTCAAATCGAGGCCGCTCTCAAAATTTAATGTTTGTATCTTTTTCTGGCGCTATAAAATCCAGTCTTACTCAGTTTCATCAGATTTGATATGTAACTGATATAACTTTATGTGCTACAATCTGCAAATTTCACGTAGAAAACAGGATTTATCAAGGTAACGTCATAATAAAACCAGACCTGACTGACCCAATCTGTACTTTAAGATAGTCACAGGTGAATCGTGGAATCGTTGACAACTTTCACTGACTGAATGAACATTTTGGCTGTGCAGACATCATCACCAGAATGTCTTTTGGCTTAAACTGTAGTCTAACTGAGCAGTCAAATCCACATTCAAGCAGAATTGGTTTATTTCAAGATGTGAGCGGGTGACGCTCGAGTATTTTTAAAATATGCTGCTCCGCGCTCGCTCCTGTTCTGGCCGAAATCCTTCCCCTCCCGTTCCGCGCTCGCTCCTGTTCTGGCCGAAATCCTTCCCGTTCCGTTCCGCGCTCGCTCCTGTTCTGGCCGAAATCCTTCCCCTTCCGTTCCGCGCTTGCTCCTGTTCTGTCCGAAATCCTTCCCCTCCCGTTCCGCGTTCGCTCCCACTCCTCTCCACTCACATGCTCTGGTAATTTCCTCAGTTGCTGGCATCTGTTTGGGGAAGACCCCTTTCTATTACGGAATACATTCCAATCAGTGCAAAGAAAACAACCTTTCAGAGAGCAAGACCAACATCCCATAGATACGAACACGCAGAGAGGGACTCAGTAATCAGGGAAGTGGGTGACAAATAAACTTAAAAAATGCTGCTTCCTGGGTGCCACAGTCAGCGACATAATGGAGGAAATACCAGAGATCTTACATAACCAGCAGATTGCTGACAGGATTGTTCTGCATGTGGGTATGAATGACCTCCCTAAAGATCAGTTTGCGGCTCTAAACAGGGACTTTATTCAACTACTTGAACTCTTTCCCAGTATATGTACGTATTATGCCCATTACCTACAGTCAGCTGAGTGATAAGCCATTTAGGCAGGCTGCTGGGAATGTCCACATGGCTCACATCTGCGTTTGCCGTATAAAGTACATTTCAGATAACCTCTTCTGGCAATGCAAATATCTTTTCCCACAAAATTGGAAGCATAGAATTGTTTAAAATGGCTTGGTATGCTAAGGCATTAAGAGTTCCCTTCACTGGAACAAAGGGGCCTAGCCTAATCCCAGAAAAACAACCCCATACCATTATCCCTCCTCTACCAAACTTTACAGTTGGCGCAATGCAGTCAAGCAGGTAATGTTCTCCTGGCATCCGCCAAACCCAGACTTATCCATCAGACTGCCAGACAGAGAAGTATAATTCATCAGTCCATAGAACACATTTCCACTGCTCCAGAGTCCAGTGACACAATGTCACGTTTTTTACACCACTTCATCCGACGCTTGGCATTGTGCTTGGTGACGTGAGGCTTGCAAATGAGTAACAAAGTCTAGTTTTGGTTTCATACAGATCTCATAGTTATCTAGGAGAAACAAATGAAACTGTTTTGAGATCTCTTTTTTTTATTTTATTTTCCTCTAGGCCTTCATGTAGGCCCACTTACGTCACCGTTTTCTGCTTACATTTCTGTCAGGGCAATCCCCTGGGATGTTATCTGCAATGTGAGATCGGGGACCTTATTATGTCTGCAGGAACTACTACCGTTTTAAAAATAGCAAAAGTGCATTTTGCTTACGTGTAGGAATTTGTAATGTCATCAAAAGCATGCCTGTTACAACCCAGTGTAGGGCTGAGCCAAACAGAGTGGTGGACAGGGGTGAGAAGAGACACAAATACGGGATATCATTTTTGGGGTGGTGTTACTATAGATGCAATGAACAGGTAATTGGGAGAGGGCAAAATTGTGGACCATCTGGGGGTCCCTGAGGACTGGTTTGAGAAACATTGTCTTAGCCTAAGCAGCATTTGGTGGTAACTGCTTGACTTGGGAACCAAATGTATGTGGAAGCACTTGCTTTTAAAAAACTTCATTTAAGTATTTCCTTAATTTTGCTGGTTATCTGTATATACACCAGAGCAAAGCCTAAGAATATCTAAAGTTTTGGGTCCAACATTGTCAAAAGACACCAAGACATGAATGAAGTAAAATTTTTCCATCTTTATTAACATATTGTAACACAACCTTCATGGGAGATAAAGACCAGAGGAAATAGGAGCATTTAATTTTTTTCAACTTCAACTTACCACCCTTGCACACACGCTCAAATTTCAGTGAGGCCTTTTACAGTTATTTAGTAGAAGATCTTGTCAAACACAACATATATGTTTAAGAATGCATAGGTAGACAGTTCTTGTAACATCAGGGGGTTAAGAGTCAAATGTGGAAATCGCTTTGACCAAACATAGATTTGAACTTGCAGCCTTCTAACTACAAGCACAGCATACCAACCTACTGATCCACGAGCCTTCAAGAATGCACACTAACATTCCAAATGCCTAGAAGAATCTATAGACTAATATGGATTTTTCCCTTTTCCCTTATTGTAGTTCTGTGGAATTAGCTGCCAGCAGATGAGATTATATCACAAAATGCTGTTCAAGCCTTTTTCATCTAGTTGAAGTTGTATTGTTTAGTCTACCACTTTCTCCTGCTGTCTGGAGGGTGTAAGCCAATTATACAAACAACTGAAAGGGAAACGCAGAACCAGTACATGTTCACTGCTCATAATCTAGTTACGCCCCACTCTTTTTTTTTACCAGTAGACAACTTTTTTTTTTCAAGACTCTTGTTTTATGTTGAATCTTATCTCATTTATTTAATCTTGTCTTAGCTGTCTCATCATGTCTGAGATGTTTTCAATCTCGTTTAGATTCATGGCGTGAGACTACTATGATATCACTGTTTTCACAAGGTAATGTTACCCCACTACCCATCTTCACCTGGGATAAGATGCTAGTCTATCACATGGCTCAGATACAGAAAGAACAGGGGTGGGATTTAAGGTTGCTGTTGACAACATTCCCCCAAAATATTCAGTCTTCTGCCCACAGTGTTCAGTATACAGTATACTGTAGAGTATGCATACATATTATTGTGTACTTTGTCCTTTTTTACTTAAAATATTGTCCATTTGTCCTCCATGCACTCTGTCCTGGATGTCCTCAGGTTAAGAACACCCAACTTACATCCAACAACTTGTACTTACAACCAGACTGCCATGAAGTCTATTAAATTAAAAATTCAGGTTCAATACAATGGCTCGTAACAGCAAATGCACACGCTACTTTGTGGTGCTTGTGAAAACATTGCATGGCTTCAGTGATTTTTCAGCTTGACATACAGTACAGTTACTTTTATCAATACTGTATTATTATTATTATTATTATTATTATTGTTACCTACAAATTCGACTTAAAGACAGACTTAGGGAAGAGAACTAGCTCATTACCTGGGGACTGCCTGTACACCTTTCATGACCATGCTACATTCTATGTGCACAGATCAGGGTTCCTGGCTCCAGCTCAGATTATGCATAACTTGTATATTTTCCCTCCTGCTTTAGTGGGATTACTCAAAAAAAAACACCATGCTTATAATGAGAGATTGCGTGAGTGAGTATGTCATGCAATAGACTGACATTCCTCCCAAGGTGGACCCCTGTGCCATGCCCTTACTAGGAAAAATTCCAGAGACATTATTCGACCTTGTTTGCTTTGTTGGCCCTGAATATTCATGTTGTGTAAAAGTTGGACACCTGTGGGTACCCTGTCCAAAGTTATTGAGCAGAAGGACTTGGATGATTTCCTCAACCTGACTAGAACTATGCTGCGTGCTTGCTGACAAGTTCCATTATGAAAGTGAAAAGTTGTGGGAGAGGAAGCAGGAGGAGTCTTCAATCTGAGAAGATTCATTACATTACATTCATTACAACCTAAAGTGGAAGTTGTCTCTTATATTCATGTCTATCCCTCTGCTTGTTAAAGTTCCCTCTATCAAACATCTCTGTATCTTCCCTCAGAACTGCCGTAGACGGTCCCAAGCCTGGCTGAGAAACGATGAGGGTTGGGAGTGGGGCTAGCTACCCCATCCCTTCAAAAAACCAAAACCGTGAAATGATCTGAAGTCCCTTGTTAGTGGCCTTAGTAGGTGAAGCTGATAATGAAGCTCATTGTTAAACTTTGCCAAACAGAAGTTGGAAGGGGACTTTTCATGCACAATTAAAGTTCCTGCTGCATGCAATGATAAACATAATTAAGATAATTCCTCACTTAGTCAACCCCCCACCCCAAACCAAACCAGTAATTCCCAAATATAAATCGTGTTAGTACACAACTTTGAAATGGCAAGTAAAACTCAGCAGTAAGAAACACTTATGTACGTGTATATATTTGAAAAAAATGATGTAATCCATGTGTAAACTGGAAAGGCGATCACATTATTTCTATTTTTAATCAGCATACATTTCTGATTGTCTCACAGTGACATCCAAAATTATCTACCCCACAGCTGCTCTAGTCACTTATATCAGTGGTTCTCAATCCTGTTCCTTAAAGACCCCCTTCCAGAATGTTTTCATTCCAACTCACACTGCTTTCAACATGTTGTGCATTTTCAAAAGCAATGTTGTTCTGGTATTTTGTCTGGGGAAGGGGGGGCAGGTCCCGTGGTTAAGTTAGATGAATAAGTGAGTGGAAATGAACAAGTGGTTCTCAGTCCTGTTCCTGTACCCACCTCGCATTTTCATTCAATATCATGTTTAATTTTCAAAACTCCAAATAGCGAGCTACCAATCAGCCAGGAAGTATATGGAGCCAAACCAAACCCAAGCTACATTTATACTTGAATGAAAAAATACCCAGTGTCAGGTAGAGTCCAGAGAAAATAGGCATGACGTTATAACGTGGTAGTTTGGGTATGTAAACCACAGAATATTCATTCATCTAACTGAACCACGGGACCTGCTCTCCCTTCCCCAGACAAAATACCAGAACAACATTGCTTTTTCAAATGCAATATGGCAAGATGTGTGGTGAGAAGTGTGCAAGCTAGCCTCATTGACCTTTTGACTAGAAAAACACCGTGATTAAGTTAGCCTCAAATTCAAAATCCCTTTTTGCAGCTTTAATATCTTCTAAAAGAAGCAAATAGGCCATTTTTAATGACAGTATTGTGATGTCCGCCACACAAGACAACAACACAAAGCTATTTTTGCAGTTCGACCCATTTCACAATTAGTGCAGACTCTTGTTATAGCTATGAGATATTGAGATATTGGTTTAGCATTTATTATACACAGATAACCCAAGGGGTGTGCATTGTCCCCCAGGATCCACTGATAAGAGTACATGTACTTCACTAGATATGCCTAACTTGTTTGGTTTTAGAGCTATTAATCCATTTGTGTATTGCCCCATTGCATGTTATAGGGATACATACTCGAGAGCCATTCTTTTTATTGTTGTGGCCAAATTTTACTACTTGCACTAAATCCACTCCTCTCCCATTTAAGTGAATAGTGAGAACCAGTCACAAAAGAGACATTGTTGGGTTAGGTTCCTTAACCACCTCAGACCCTGTGTCCATTGGAGTGGATGTTACATGTTTTTTTTTTCTGTAAACCAATACAAATGCATGCTTTCACAATATTAGCAATGCCAGATCACCGATTCGTCCCTGAGCAACACAATAAAATAATCACCATAACTTAATCTGAGAGAGCTTAAGGAATCACAACACAGCCATGGCTCACCAACTAGACAAGAAGAGGCATAAGCACCCTTTTCGCCTTTTAAATACTGTTTTATGTCCATGGTATCTTTATCAATCGGCACTGGTTATAGTATTAATACTATAAAGCGATAATATCTGAAGTAAATTTGAAGATGATTCGAAGTTGTAGAGCACAGGATATCTTTTTAAGATTTGTGCCCATCCCAATGGACATCAGGTCGTAAGAGGTGTCCGAAGGAACCTCATTATTTAGAATCAGTATGCCATGTCTGGGACTATGATGAAGACAAAGAGGCCACCAAATAAAAGAGGGTATACTGCCCAGGAAAAACAGTCGGCTGCCGAGCAGAGGAGGCAGGACTGTTTCCTTCTCCAGGGACGGCATCTCTGTCAGATTTTTCAGGATGTTCTCCACATCCTGGTGATCTGAGGTCAGGGACAATTGCTAACTCATGCCCTACCCGGAGAAGAAGGGCGATGGCCTCTGGGGAAGTCTGCACAGTGGGGTTCTCCAAGAGGTCCCAATGTACTTTCAGAAGGGTGAAATAAACAGTCGCTGAGACACACTGGGCAGGAGCGGGTTGCTGTGGTCCTCTCCCGGGTCTCAGACTTCAGAGGCAAAGGGTCCGGCATGTCGTCCTCCGACCATTCTGCCAGAACCAGTCCGATACTGGAACAGGCAGCACCACCCGTATTGCAGGGAGCTTCCTTGGGTCATTCAGCTCCTCCAGGTCGCTGTCAGGCAACCCATCGTTAAGTGGGTTGTCCATGTAGCATCAGGAACGAGAACCCTAGGAGGTGTCCGGATATAGGGGCTAAACAGCACGCTGGCAAAGCGGGCCGGGGAGGATCTCAAGGATAGCCACTGGGTCGTTTGTGGAGTTCAGCCTTTCTGTCATGCCAAGCATGGAAGGCAAGACCAAGATGTGGCTCAGGAAGAACCCCGATTTGGGCTTTTATTTCAATGGGAGAACAAGTTCTGGGGCACTGACAAGCAACAATGACTGGATTGGGGAACACATGAATGGGAAGCGCTTAAATACATGACTAACGAGGGAGCTAATAAGAGGCAGCTGGGACTGATTTCCACCAGGGGCTAAGAAGGAGAGGCAAGACAAGAGAGGAAAAAAATGAGTAGCGGGTGTGGCTGGCCAGGGAGGAGGCAGGTAGTGATATGATACTTCCAGTTGTTTCTAATGTGATATATATTTTGTAAACAATTAACAACAACGACGATGAACCCATCAGGGCGGCACGGTGGTGCAGTAGTTAGCACTGTTGCCTCACACCTCTGAGATCAGGGTTAATGTCTCTCGAACCCTCGAAGGGGTATTTATTCGCAGGACCAAACGGAAATACAACACGCAGACAGGTAACAATGACCGAACAGGGAGCACAGGACTAAGAGACACTTTTATACATGAGTAACAGAGGAATGAACACAAGGCAGCTGTGGCTTGTTAACAAGAGGGCTGGAGGTAAGCCCTCAAGAGGTATAATGTAAAAAGGAGGCAAGTTTCCCTCAAAATGGTTGTCTTTGACTTTCCGACAGAGAATTTGTGGCTGGACTTGAAAAGGGCTGTTCACACTCGATCCCCACGTAACCTGACAGAGCTTGAACAGTTTTGCAAGGAAGAATGGAGTAAAACTGCAGTGTCCAGATGTGCAAGCCTGATTGAGACCTATTCACACAGACTCCGTACTGTGATTGCAGCCAAAGGTGCATCTACTAAATACTGACTTGAAGGGGGTGAATATTTATGCAATCACTTATTTTAT
>JAAGVU020000496.1:0-11615 GCA_011763525.2 Mormyrus iriodes | reverse complement strand
GGCATAACGGGTTAGGAAAACACACTTTGTACCCAGGAACAAAATAAAAATAAAAATTTGTTACATGGTGTAATTAAGTGAAACAGAAGCCTGTCGCGTTTCTACTGCACCCATGTTAATTTTAGCATGCTTCTCTTTGAAAGAAACAGAAGAAAATTGAAAGAGACAGCAATGAGGCAAGTGCCATAATAAATGAGCACAAAAAGGATCTTGGGATACATTCTCTACATTAGGCCTGTCACAATAACTACTTTTTGTTGGACAATATATTGTCCCAAAAATAATTGCGATAAATTATATTATTGTCACTTTAAGACCATTTTATGTCTCTGATATAATGATAATATAATAGCATAATAAAGCAAATACACCCTTTTAAGAAACAATGAGCTTTCAATTCTTAAGAATATTCAGACATTGTAATTGTGATGTCAAAAAAATTCTAAATACATACAGCATAAAACCACATAATGTTTTTGGAGGAGGTATCTGGTCTCTGAACACTTTGACTGCAGAGTCCAGTCAGCAGTGATGCAATGTACTTTGAAGCTCATGTACGGAGTCGTATTTCAGCTTGATCACATATTTGTAGTAGCAGAGTAAAAGGAGATCTCTCTTATCTCCTTCGAAACGTCCTCTTTTGTTTTGTTGTACAATTCTGGAACGGCAGTTTGGGAAATGTCTTTTCTTCAGTCTGTACAGCATATTTTTAAATGCTGGATTTTCGACCATGGTTAATGGCTGCATTTCTTTTGCTATATAGCGAATTACTGCTTATCTGTGAGCATACGCCATTTCGTGCTGTCACGTTTATATTTGCATTGTCAAGCAAAAACATCTGTAATAGGCAACTGTCGATATGGCCCCTCTGGAACTCCAACTGCATTTTTTGTTCCCAGCTGGGTAAACTGGATGGGATGGTTAAGTTTTAGATGTGGTTTTAGGTTAGTTGTATTGCCACTTTAAGTTGCCACTGTTTTTAAAGAAAGTCGACATACCGGCTCATTCACGTTAACCCTTGTGTATTTTAATTCATCTGTTCTAAATTCTAGATTCTATAGAATTTGTCCTCATTTTGAAAATGGACTGGGGTCACTTCAACCCCAAAAATAACACAGGGGATAATGGGCTCTCCTCTCATTCAGCTTAAAGCCAAAATGTTCCCTGCTGTAGAATGCAGCTTTGAAACTAAATCCAATTTTAATGTGGTAATGACTCTGACTATGAAATGGATCAAATTCAAAAAAAGCCCATTTCGAATACAGCCCATTGTGCAACTTGTGTTACTACAGTCTCTCTCTGTATTTAAATATCTCTCTCACACTCAACAAAGCTCTGAACTTCAGAGAGGTTCTCCATTGCAGATATATTTGACTCCTGTAAAATACTAGCATTTGAAAGTACTGTCCTTTTCAACGCAAGATTTTTGTATGCATTTCATTATTATTATTATTATTATTAGGCGAATGTGTTTTCTCCTCAGCAAAACGTTTACAGTGACACACCTGTCAGCACAGTTATCCCATTGCTGATAAATACAAAATGTACTTTCTTTTCCTTTTTGGGCTTGCAATCACAGCATAGCTTCACATTGGACAAGATACATGTGTTGCACTAATGATGTAGAAAGAAAGACAATATTTAATGACATTTATTTAATTTAATTTTGTATTATTTAGCAAACTGAAGTATGAATTGAGCATGAAGTAAGTAAATGTAAGTAACCTTAATTATTGCTGATCATGACTTCAGAAAAGTCTCATGACTCATTTCCATTAGTGAAGTCAGGCATTGCAGTGTTTCATAATACAATTCAGTGCTCGTTATAATGTTTATTTAATTTAGCTTTTTTTTTCATTTTTATTGCAGCCTAGTCAATCTAAATGCCTTTGCAAAAAAGGCAGAAAAAACATAAATGGAACTTACGAGGGTACTGCTCGGTGCATTTTCTGTTGCAATGCTCAGTGACTTTTCTTATTTACTTGATTATAAAAAGATATGTGTTATAAAGTTGCTGTGTTATCACCAGTTATACAACTTAGCTCTGGCCTTGCAATGTGGTTAGCTGAGAGAAACTGCAGTGAGTTCCACCACCAGTAGGATAACACTCAACAAAACGCAGTTATCGAGAAATAGCAGACAAGAGGCAAAAGAGACAAAGAACACCATGAAGCAACATGAAACAGTGTTCCATAGTGTATGCTACTCTATATAACTGAAGGATGTGAAAATTAGTTTTTCTGTTTTTATTTAGCTGACCAGCTATCAGGCCCCCCACACCCACAAAATCTTTAGCATATGGTAGGTATTCCATTTCTCGGAGCCTGACTAACCATTGTTGTTTTTAAAATGTAACTGTAAGTAAACTTTTGTTTAGAGGCGCCCTATAGGGGAGCCCCAGCTGTAAGTTCCCTACCAGTTCTGAGCATAAAGTCATTATTAAATCCTTAGTCATTATTAGTTAGTTCAAACTAACAGTTTACCAAGTTCAGTTGCATCACCATCTAAAGTCACATTCACATGACAAGCATTAAGATCGCTTGCCGCTGCCAGTTCCATTGTTTTCCTGTGTAGAGAGCATTAACACCAATCTAACTGCAGCACTTCAATATAACTGTTACATTAACTGTAGTTCTGGGATCTATCTTTGTAACGCTCTGCTCAAGTGTCAATGAAATCGAACTTTGACCTCATTTACTGCTGATCTTTAGAAGGGCAGCCAATGATATTAGTCTGTGACGTAACTGCTCACAGAAATTTAAATGGACTACAATCTGCTTATATGTGTATTTGAGTTCCCTGAACAATACAACTCTTAAGTCATATCACAATTTAATTATTATCAGAAGTCACAAATTTCTTATGAAGGTATTTCTTATGATCCATGTAGACTCAAAATCGGCTCAGTGGTTACAGCTGACCACAACTGTGGATTAATCAGGTTTACTAACATTTCATTCATTTTCTTCTTTTTTCTACAGCTCATTGTGAAGAGCCTTTAAATCCTGCTGTAAATGAAATTTCTATGAAATACAGTGCTATACAGAAGAGAAGTGGTTTGTGTGTATAAATAAATAATACACTCTCAATTAGCATCTACACTATATGGACAAAAGTATTGGGACACCTGGCCCGTGCACTTACAGACATTTCTATGACATCCCATTCTAAATCTACAGGCATCAATATGGAGTTGGTCCCCCCTTTGCAGCTATAACATCTGCCACTCTTCTGGGAAGGCTTTCTACAAGATTTTGGAGCATGTCTCTGGGAAGTTTTGCCCATTCATCCAGAAGAGCATTTGTGAGGTCAAGCACTGATATTGGACGTGAAAGCCTGGCTCACAGTCTCCATTCTGGTTCATCTCAAAGGTGCTTGATGCGGTTGAGGTCAGGGCTGTATGCGGGCCAGTCAAGTTCTTCCTCACCAATCCATGTCTTTATGGACCTTGTTCAGTGCACTGAGGCAGTCATGATGGAACAGAAAATGGCTTTCCTCAAACTGTTCCCACAATGTTGGAAGCGAGGAATTGTCCAAAATGTCTTGATATGCATACCACCTGTTCATTTATTCACCAATTCAGTGAGGAAACCAAAACCAAGGAAACACACTGGCAAGAATTGGAGGTCCAGATGAGTTGCAGCTGTTCAGAACACCAGAGTTAATGATCTCTTTAGAGGGGGCTGCTCAGGTGAGACTGGGCATGGTTGTGGTTGGTTCAATAGACGTGACAGTTTTCTTTAGACAAGATCAAAACGTGAGAACAACTTATACTCAATATACACAAAATGTACAACATATACTTAATACGACAGCTCAAAATTGCAAATTGAGAGCAGAGCAAAAAGTGTATCATATGTACATTGTAAGAATTTCATGGGCGTAATTTAGTATTTCATGGGTAAATTAAACTAAATTTAGCACACAATTTAGTACATCATACACACAAATCAAAAAGCAGAAAAAAATCATATCACTGCTGTATCTGTTATCGTTCATACTGTTATATCCTGGAAAATTGGTTGCAGTGCAAATGAGAAATAAATATTCCATCCATCCATGTGCTGTAACCGCTTGTCACAGGGGGTCTGGAGCCTATCCCAGAGGCTACAGGCATATGGCAGGGAACAACCCAGGTTGGGGCGCCAACCCGTTGCAGGGCACACACACACACCTGTCATTCACGCATGCACACTTATTGGCAATTTGGCAACACCAATTAACCTCAGCATGTTTTTTGGACTGTGGGGGGAAACCAGAGTACCCAGAGGAAACCCCACGATGACACACGGAGAACATTCATACTGCACACACATGGAACCCTCACCCCAGAGGCGTGAGGCAATAGTGCTAAACACTGCACCACCATGCAACCAACATATAAATACTTAGACATATAAATAGTGTAACTGACATTTTAATACAAGGACATACACAACGAAATACAGGTAACCAGCTAATTGGTGGGGAAAGACTGCGCAAATTTGCATGTAAATGGAATGTGCAATAAATGAATAGGTGTAACTTAAGAGTAATGTGTCATAACTAAGACTCAGCATTCGGGTAAAAACACATTTATTGGCTTTCACGTTTTCACTTGATACCTCCAGTAATCCTAATAATTGTAATGATCTCATAATGTTGTATTAATACTATTGCCAGTGTGCATGTGAAGAATTTCACTAACCGAAACTACTTCAAATGACCTTTCAATGGTAATGGTAGTCCTTATATCATTAATGGAATTCCACCACTGGAGAGTTCACTTGTCTAAATGACAGATGAGTGTAAAGCTTTCATGGAAAAGCAATTAGCAATTTAATATCAATTTGGTTCTGGCAAATGAGAATTTCAGCAAAATTCAATATATTCATATGTCATTCATCATGTTTACTGTAGTGGGAACAAATATGGCTTATTTAATTTTGAGATAAGTAATAAGTAATTTTGCTTTCTGGTGTGTTGGTCACAGCAGTTTCATTTAATACCCAGTGAGCACTCTGCCATTATCCAGATCAGTTATCACAGGTCTGAGAATTTATGTAAAATGGGGGACCAGAGACTGGCAATGGTTTGTACCCTAATACAAATATGACTAAATATAAGTGATTGTCACTCCTGCATCAGGCATAGTATCCATTCAGCTACGTTCATTCATTTCCCTCTCAGCCGCTTGTGAATATTAGGCACACCAATAACTAGGGCCGTGCTGGGAGGCTTGATTAGGCTACGAAAACCTACTCTAAGCCAGGCCACCATAGACATGCCAAATTTGTTCTGCACACATGCACTCACAAACCGACAAACACTATCTAACACACACTTTTACATGCCAATAAACAAGAGGGCCAGTTTATGATTCAGTGTCATTATTTAGCTGCCTGTGTCATACCTGATAAGATCAGTTGGTGGCAAAATAATTTGCTGCTCTCTGTCATCTTATAAATGTGCCATCAATGTCAAGTCCCATTAATTAATATTCTCAAAACAAAGTTGGTTCAAGACAAGATCCAGATTTGAATTTTTCAATACGAGACAATCCCTATGCATGTAATATACTATACCAATAAAAATGTTACAGAATTTAAATCATGCCTGATTATTTTAAATCAGGCATGATTTGACTGATATATCTGAAACCTTTCCATTGCTGTTTATATCCATATCAACAAAGTGCGCAGAAAGCATGGAATTCATCTTTCCAACTATTTGATATGGATGTGTGTTCTTTGGACCACACTGAATGTAAGTTTTGTTTAGGTATTTGGAATGAGAACATCCACTGCAAATGAAATTATCTGGGTGGGGTCTTCAATCATTAGTATAAGTAAAGAAACTTTTTTGTGGTGAGTTGGAAGGCATTGTTACCCAATGAAGCACAGCATCATTTGTTTGAGAGGTGCATCACTTAGTCAATAACAGGACTTCTTATTTGACCGCTAAACTTGATAACAGATGGTCATCGAGGTAACGAGTACATTATTGATGTACTGGCAACTGGACGATTTTTTTTCAGCAGAAGCTTTGTAATTAATATATGCAACAGGTGCTGAGATTCAAAAAATTCTAAATAATGCTCATTATTTTCAGAGCTTAAAAATTTTAGTACAAACAGCACCACAATTTTTTCACAATTTTCTTTTCTTTTCTTTGTAAATAGACAATGATCTCTGCAATATAATTTCTTCTGAATTGGCAGATTTTCATCCAGTACTGAAAATAATGACATTATGCCCGTAAGAATTTACCTTTAAAATTTACATGGAAATGTGGAATCTTGATTTAACTTAATTCTGTTCAGAATAATGACATTTGTGTACATTTCTCATGAATTTGAATCTTATATTCAAGAATATATTAATGAAATGTGCTATTAACCAGTCCCCACTATATGGCAATGTGAGCTGTTTAAGGGATTTGATTCATACATTAAATCTTTAAAAATATATATTTCTGCTGCAGGGCAGCTGAGAGGTTGTGCTGTAACAGTGTAATAAAACAAACTCATTGTTGGACTTTGGCATGACCATAATCACAGCTTGTACCTTGCTTTTAGCAAGAGAGCCCACTCTTGTCTGTGCAATAATGTTAGCATGCCCAGGGGGGTTGGACAGCCAGCTGACCTTGGACCCCTAGAGGTTTTTTTTCTCCTTACTTGGGAGTTTTTGGTTCCTCTCCTCTGTTGTCATCTGGCCTACCTTCTTTCTTTAGTTAAATTCTTTGTCTTAGTATTCTCTCAAACATCATATAAAGTGCTCTGCTGTGAAAGGCGCTATATAAAAATAAACTGAATTGAATTGAATTGAATAGTAACACGCCTGACCATACTGTGGTCCCTACACCAGGACAGTGTTTGTGGAAGCAGCCTTTTAATTAAGCCCCTGAGAGAGAGAGATCTGGGCAGTAATATACAAAGCATCTGGTTCAGCGCTGGTACTGGTAACTCCACTTAATAAAGATTTGATGAATGAAAATTTCCCAGACTGATGGGCAATTTGTGACTGTGTAGGCTGGGGTTGAAAATTATCACAATTATGGGTCAATTGAAGTTGAACGGTGAAATGATGTTGACCATGCTAATAAAAGCAGGAAAGGGAAAAGACAGACATGTTTTTCTACCATGATGTCTCTTTGTAATACTTTTAGAAACATTCAGGTCTGTAGATGTGCATTTATCAGTCCAGTTTATCAGTCCAGTATTTGCATTCTGATACAAATGCAACAAACTGTCCAACAGAAGACCTTAATTGAGAGATTGAAGATAAAGTGTGGGCAAGTTTAACCTCTTGCCCTCAACAAATTTGAAAGGCTGTTTGGAGAATTAATGAAGATACTTGCTGTAAGGAAACTACCTATTAGTGATAACAGTCTACAGCATTAAGGCCAGGCTTGTCAAGTAGATGTTAAACAGTGGTAACGAGCTGGATGATGCTTCTGCAGCCAAGATACAGAGATACTGTCAATTAACCAAAATGTCCCACCACTGTAAATTACACATATCAGGATAAAGTAATGTTCAGAGGTCTGCAGTGACACAGGCAGCCTAGGATGCATCTATTAAATAAATACCCTGCATTTGCATGGTTGTTTCCTCATTGGACGAGGTTTTTCACAATCCAAGGACAATTTTGGCATTGCTTTCGACCTGCTGTGAAATGTTAAACATGTGGCTGAGATGAAATGACACTTGCATCATAATCCCATACACATTTTTTAAAACTGTAATGTTTATAACAATGGTAATGACAATGCACTCTATATAGCAGCATCTGTTATTTGAATACTATGCAGTATATGATATTAAATGTGCTGTCGTGAAATCTTTATTGCACATGTGATAAGCAGGCTGTTAATAATGTATAAAGCTGACATTTGCACAATGGCTGGTATAGGGCAATATAAGACAGGGGACTATAAAATCTCTTCACCCTAATGTTGCTGTAATGAAAGCACCATCAGAGAGAGCACCTCAATAATCACATTTCCAGTATAATGTCATGTCGTATACATGCGCTATATAATCATTTTATGTTACATTCAGTGGCCTTTTTGAATTATTGGAACAACGCCTCAAAATCCCCCTTTTCCCTTCTCCTTGAGAGGTATTCTGACACCCTGGGTTAGATCATGTTAGGAAAAGCCTGCTAGGCCTTTGAACGATTGTAATACTTTGATCCCCAGCGGCAGTACATCAGTCACAGATCCCTGTCCTAACTTCAGTATCACTCCATCATAATCACCCCCACCTAAAAGGTTTACCAAATTATTAACTTTAAATAAGATGAAACTGTTGACAAACAAAATATCTTTATATTGAAACTATAAGGTATTTCTATGACTGTTTGGTATTATTAATATTGTCAGTAGAGTATTTTGAAATATTTTGCCATTTTTTAAGTGCAGTCTGCCATTCCTTCAGCACCAATACCACACAGAACCTATACAATACTGACCCAGTGTCTTACTTTTGGTTGTGTTTAAAATTTTCTGAATGTAATTGTATTATTTAGATGGGAAATGCTTATTATTTTTGGGATCAGTATTCCGCAGACAGTCATCTCATTAGTACAATAACTCAAAAAATATCTGACCTATCTTTATCAGATTTTGCAAACATATTTTATGGGTGAAGATCTGGAACTTTACAAGACAAACTTCCCAAAAAGTGAAGCGTTGGAACTTAACGGCAGGAAAGGAAAGTGTGGCTGCAGAAGACACATAAGGCTCTATCTTACACCTGCGACAAAGTGACGCCAGGCATGACGTGAGTGTCTTTGCTAACATGAGTCCAATGCAGTTGTCATTTTCCTGTTCAGCTTCATTAAAATAGCGAATGTACTTTCACCCGTCTGAGCACCCATGGGCATGTCGGTGTTAAAATGAGGTGGAGTCAGGTGCATTGTTGGCACAATGGTATCTTGAGGCAGCAGAAAGTGATTCCGCTCTTGACCACCAAAAACCTGGTCAAAAAGTCAATGCCGCAGTATTTCACTGTTATTTTAAGTGTGCATTTACATAGACACATACACAGCATGCAAAACATTATAATGTGAAAGATCAATTAGTACAGTGTTGCTGGAGAACTGGGACTGACTAATCCATTACAGCGCAAACACATGCACATGCCACTTGTTATATAGAGACCGTAATTCATATAACTGCATACCAAAGAACATAGTGGAAGCCTGCTCAAGACAAAACAGATGTGCTAAAGGTGGCTGTATACATCAAATGTATCAAGCAATGTTCAAACAATCTGTTGCATACTTAAAATGATGCCATTACCTTGTTCGTTCTATGTCACGCCGCAACAGAATGTTTTTAATAAAGCGGATCCACATTCAGAGCACAAATAAATGTATTATTGTGAGTGCGGAAGTCATTTTAATTAAAGAGATGACAGCTCTTTTAAAATGGAAGTTATTATTTTTATTAACAGCCACTTTTGGTTTAATATTAGCAGCAGCACAGACAAGGAAGCCAACAGTTTACATGACACTTACAGTTACATGCTAATGAAACACACGCATTCCATGGCAAACACGGTTACACCATTTACTATTAACATTCATGAAATAATCAATGAAACATTACATGTTTAAAATGCATCCAATATGAATCTGTAATTGTCACTGCAGTGTAGACACACACTTTTTCTAACAGTGCATAATATTTGCTTGATCAAATACATATGCTGCGTATGGACCTCTAACCTCCATACACATATTTCTATATTTATGAATTACTGTTAGATATTTCTACATCAGACAATCAAATTAATGTACTGTCTATTTATGTTAACATTATAAGACAAATATATTTAGGCTCTGACTGTTGAATGTAAAACACATCTGGAAATTATGCATTTTATTTGTGGAATTGCAGAACAGTAACGGTGCAACAGAATTTCTCTGGTTTGTAGTGATTTAACTTTTTTTAAGTTTTCATTCTTGGGACACATGTGCCCCATATTCTAGGTCTGTCAACTATCCATCCATCTATTTTCACAATCCTCATCCAAAACAACTTGAATGAGGGGGCAAGCAAGAAAAACCTTTCTGGAAACATCTTGTTTAAATTTGATCAATGCCTTTGTACAAGAACCAAGGGTATATATTAACGAACTACAAAATTCTTTCATTACTGTAACCTAAGGTCAATGACATGGGACAATGAGCAAACAACAATGACTCCCATCACACCCTGGCACATGTCCTTCGGAAAAGACCCGCATCACCTGCCCCCCCACCTCCCCTTTTAACTTCACCCAACCCCTCAAATATCCCCTATTGGAGAGGCCCTAGTGGGTTGATCATGCTTTAAGCACCAGGAGCCTGGAGCCCTAGTGGTCAACATATGTTTAAACATCTTAAATCTGGGGGCCCTCACATTGTAAGTACTGTACAGTCGGAGGGGGGCTAGTGGTGAGCTCACACTATAACCACCCAGGGGCATAGTGGTCAAAATCTGCTGTGTGCAGTGAGAGTGCTTCAGTTAAACTTTCTTCTGAAGTCTCAGACCCTGCAACCCATGCGGCCTGAGGCTTGGGGGGCCCCTAGCTCTCCAAGGCCCCAGGGCGCTGGCTCTACTGGTCTGGTGCTTAATCCAGCACTGAATACAGTGGAGTGATAACTTACCAAATAAGAGAAGCAAGAGAGGCCAGTGGAGACCTGGCAGTGCTGTGGTTAGATGGAAATGCTTATGTCTTGATACCCCACAAACTGGTCACAGTGGCACTGGACTTACATCATGCATGACAAAAGATAAAAGACCTCATTCTGGACTATTACAGCAAGTTCAGTGTGATGGTCTCATCTGGCCCAGTGACATCCAGCTGGCAACAGTTGGAGGAGGGAATGATCACTGGGTGCACAATCTCAGTGACTCACTTTGCATTGGCTATGGGCACACATAAGTTTCAAAACACACTAAGCCTTGGTCTATAGTTTTAAAAAGAGGGAAGGTCACAGACAGATTGCACTTCAGTGTGGGCAAAGACCTGATCCTTATGGATCTGCCTGGACTTGTGTGAGCTGGGTTAGAGGGAAATCATTGAGAAGCTTGTGAAGAATCTTGGGAGGTCTTCAGCCTCAGCCTGAAGGATACAACACAGACCTGGGGGGCTGCATGAGGGCAGTGGACCCCTGGGAAATACAAGGCCTGGATTCAGGGGCAGATCTACCAGGGTGGCATAGGGTGGCAACTGCCACCCTAAAAAATGCCTTGCCACCCCAGTTGGCAGCTTTGAATTCAAAGAAAAGTGACTCATCGCACCTTTGCGAGAGTGAATCTCTAATGTCTGACTAAATGTGAAATTCCTGAATGCAGAATGATAAGACGTGATATTGCCTCTCCCCCACCCCCCTGAAGTCTGTCTGCATTTTTTTGTAACACGGACATGGCGTAAAGTGAGGGAGCAGAGCAGCGCACCACAGGCTGAAGAAATGAAAATAATAACTGGGGGTTGAAAGAGACCGTAAGTGGGAAATCAACACATTTATTCATACAGCATTCAATGTTAAGTCGAACACCACTATGAATCTACACTCACCTAAAGGATTATTAGGAACACCTGTTCAATTTCTCATTAATGCAATTATCTAATCAACCAATCA
>JAAGVU020000495.1:0-11637 GCA_011763525.2 Mormyrus iriodes | reverse complement strand
CTGGAAAGAACTTCTCTTTAGAGGAAGGTTTGGTGAGGTTTTTTTTTCTTGTGTTGACTGCTCTTAAGCTCTTTCCCTTCTTGTAATTCGGAATGAAAACAGTGTATTCAGACACAAAGTTATCATCTCTCTGCGATAGTCCAACAGGTAGGGAATGGACACATTCACTACAGGAAGTAGGAGGATTACCAGCCAATCAAACCAATCAAATGCTGGCCTCGACTCCAGGGGATGATGTAACCATTGCACAGGAGTCTCATACACGTAATGAGTTCTGCTACATTAGTACTCATCAGTACTTTGCTGAATTGAAAATCACAAAATGTAAAATGTTTAGCCAGCTGCCTAGGACACCCAAGTGCCTGGGACCAGGGGACACTTACTGTGTTCTCTTGAGCGAGTCATTGTAGTTCATAAAACAGAATGCATCTTAAAGAGCCATCTCCCCTGAAAGGTGTCAACAACCTCCCCCCCCAGCCCATGCCAGCTGGTGTCAGGAAAACGGCAATCTATTACTGAGCTAATGGCTGTAATCTTAGTGTTATTTTCAGTGTGAGAGACAGCTGCTCCTTTCCCAATTCATATGCCACAGTTCGATAATGAGGAGAGTAATTCTGTCACCTGTACCGGCGACTCATGCAGTAGTTTTCCCAGAGCCCACTAGATACTCATTGACCCAGGTGTTGACCCAATTTACCAGAGTGGCTGAGTTCTGGAACTGCTGGGGGGCTATGAAGTGGCTTTGAAAGGCCCTAAGGAGAGTTTTATCGGGTAGCTTTCTGAATGCTCAAGCTGCCTGCTCAGTGATGGATCTCGTAGGATTGTTTGCCTATATATGTTGAACACATCAGTTTGTGAGCTTATATTGAATTATGATATTGTTGAATATATGTTATTCTTCTATACTTAGCTGTGTGTAGTGGACAACATATCGTTGCTGATGATTGACTGTGACTTGGACATTTGAAAGAATTTTCCCAAATATTGTCTATGATAAATTATTCTTGTAAAAAATGGTTGAACATTGTGCATTAAAAATTATTTATACATCATTCAGAATGAGCTAATTACAGCCTCGTGCCTCAGCAGGCTATGCACTTACTGAGAATTACATTACAAGCACAGGTCGACACCATGGTGAAGTCTGACAGATTTTGATCAAAATGAGATTTTTACTACGTACATGGTTTTTAAAAACAGCCTACATAGTTTTTTCCCCAAACAAAACATTTTGTCACAGATACATATAAGCCTTGTAACGGACACTTCTGTCCATGTATATACAGGTTGACAATCCCTGATAACGGACTTAAATAGTCCATGACACATGCACAGTCTGATAGAGACACACAATGCATTGGAAATGAGCAACGAAATGTATTCCTTGTGTTCACATTTCCGTGAAAGGATGTTTTTGTGATTACCGGCCTAATTTAATTTCAAGGTGTCACTTTTTCTTGCACTGGGACATGAAAGTGTAACATATTCTTATCTACTTCAATTAGCTTGCTTCATCAAGCTGCATGGCAGGGTGCAGTTCATAGGAACACACGCAGAGATAGCTATGTGCTTTAGAATGACATTTGTGAGCCAGGATATTTATCTTTGTTTGAGTTCCTGTTTCAAATGTAATATTAGACCTACTAAGATGAAAGGCAAAATAATGTTACAAGGAAGGAATAACAGGGGCCCTGTATTGACTTTGGGCCTATGAGTGTAGCATCCGTTCTTTCTAATTTTCAGATTCATATGTGACACACCGTGTGCCCTGCTATCATTAATGCCTAGCCATTGAATTGCAGCATCAGGATGCTTGTGTGCTCAGAAGTGCAGCAACTTGTTGTTTGGATTTGGCTGGTACTAGTCAGTTTCGGACAACAAATCCATCACAGCCAGCACTTTTATTTAAAAACACATTTAAAAACTGTCATTGTTTGCATTATCTGGGGTTGGGGGTGGGAAGTGAGTTAGGGACCTCTGCTTGTGTCTGGAAGCTTGTGGGTTCAGATACTATGATCAGCAGAGTAATCGTATCACCAATGGGCCCTTGCAAAAAGCCCCTAAACCCAGCTACTCCTAGGACATTGGCTGACTCCCCTCTCTAGCCTTAAGCTTTGCTTGCTTGACATTGCTTTGGTCAAAAGTGTCTGCTAAATAACTAAATTTTAAGGCTATTTTTACATTAATAGGCAATTATTTACAGCTCATACAATGCATGTAATCAGTAAGTCTCATTAAGTTTAACATTTTTGCCTTAAAAAATAGTTTTATGCCTAACCAATGTATATTATTATGATGTGTTGTTTTTGACTGTTTTCGCAATGTTGAAATATTTCTTGGTTGCCATGTCAACCCCCAGGCACTGCAATTTTGTGCTTTTTTCAGCATCACTAAAAGTGGCATGTGTAATGCGCGGCCAGTCAGCCATCTCGCTCCATTCACCTTTATCAGTTTGTAATGGAGTGAAAAGTCATGAGGAGCAGTCAAGCAGGATTTGGTCACCAGTGCTTGTTTCAGTAAATTGGGCCCAGGCAGAAATGCATTTCTACTTTGCTTTTTCAACACAGATAAAACCCTCAAGGTGGTCTAAACACATAACTGCTTACTTGAAAGTAAAGCAGGGTTTCTGTTGCATTCCCTGGACTTCAGGGAATACATATGGTTTTAGTGCTGGTCCGCAGCTGCTGCAGACTCTTTGCTTGTTAAGATGATAACTCAAAAACAATTTGATGGATCTTTTTCAAACTTTGCAGGAGCGTTGTCTGGACAATTAAGGAACTGGATCCCTTTAAATTCTGAGACAGGTTGCTGCAAATTTGAAGTAGCTTCGCATAGTGATATCAAAAAAAGGGAAGTTTTGACACGATGTTTTGACCTTCAAAACAGATTAACACTGGGGTACCCGTGACGTCATAATCCATAACATTTTGTACTCATTTTTGAAATTTTAAAAAAATTTTGACACATCTTTTTCAAACTTTGCAGAAGGATTGTATGGGTCCTGAACTGAAAGTGATTAAGCTTTGAGACAGTTCACCCCAAAAATTGAAGCGATGCTACTTAGTGACAACAAAGGGAAGAGTGAAAGCAGACAACATTTGACATTGTGAATGTGATAAGTCAAGAAGTATTTGATAGATATTATTACTGCTTCTAAAAAAGATCTATCACCCAGTTTAATTTCCAGAAAATTGAAGCCACAGCAATGTGTGGTAGCAAAGGAAGAAAATGGCTGTTGTAAAAGACATTTGATCTTGTGAACACAGTAACTTTTATTTTATTGACCTCTTTCAAACTTCGCAAACACATTGTAGGGGTAAGAAACTGGAAAATGAATGATGAAATTTTGAGACGGATCACCCCAAACCTGAAGCAGGGCCACATAGCCATAACAAAAAAGGGTAATTTCAGACATTTGATCCTGTCATAACTCAAATTTGATCATAGTATGTGTGTTTGGGCTCATTGTGTGGGTGAAGATCTGGAGCCGCACAAATTTTGAGACAAACTATACCAAAACTGAAGCGACGGTGCTGAGTGACAGCAAAGAGAAGGATGAGATGATTGGAGGCTCATTCTTGTGAATAGGATCAATCTGTTTGTTATTATTACTCTATTTATTCTATTTGATCTTTGATGGGTCTTTTTAACATTTCACAAAAACATTATATGGATGACAATCTACACCTAAAAATGTACACTTCATCAGACCCAAAATTGTAACTGGAATGGCAAAGAGCAGCAAAATTTTAACTGCAAACAGAGGGCAGCCGAGAACAAAAATGGAGCCTGCAGCCACCATCTTGTGAACACAGCCATCTGCCATCTAAACATATTTGTGGAGCTTTTTGCAAACATGCCAAGAACATTGTACAGGTCAGTGACTATAAAACTACAGTGATACCTTGACTTACGAGTGTCCCAACAACAAGTTTTTTGAGATACGAGCCGTCTCTTGGCTGATTTTTTGCTTTGAGTTGATCTAAAATTTGGGGTACGAGCCAGCTTCAGATACCCCACCGCTAGTTGGCGCAGTGAACACCGCAACATCCGGCCAGCATCCCGTGTCTCACTCGTTTACTTTAAGCGGTTAGCTCGCAGTGGAAGCATCAGTGAAAGAAATCGAAAAACATGACCAAGGTGTGCATGTAGTCGACTTGGCGAAGCAGTACGAGCGTAGCACTTCTACAATCTGTTATTTATAAGCACATTTTTCTTATTTAAAAACGTGACAAAAAATGTATTGTTTTTTTCGGGTCCGGAATGGATCAATGGCATTTCAATTCATTTCAATGGGGAAAACTGATTTGACATACGAGTAATTTGAGTTAGCTCCATCACGGAACGAATTAAACTCGTAAGTCAAGGCACCACTGTATAGGGTACAAGAGGATTTTTTTGAATATTCTGTATAAAGTTTATATTGCTTTTTGGTCGCTAGTCTCTTTGTTTGACAATTTTTTTCCATTGCAGCCCAGTTGCTGATCATTGAAATGTGTTGTGGGGAACTTGGCAAAATTTATTGTGGGAGAATTTAATCATGTCACTTTTCAAAAAATTATTTTTTGGAGATGTGTGAAGAGTGTCTAAGGTAGGCTTGTAATATTTTCTCTAGACTACGGAATTTTTATTCAGCGACATTTATCACACAAAGTGCTCTATTGTCGCCAGATAAATTACTTTCTGTATGTATGAGTGTGTGTAAGTGTGTGTATATGGTCATGTATATATTACATTGTTCTATACATACCAAATGTCAACTGGTCCCCACAGTGTGAAAATAACCTGTTAATTTGACCTTGTGGATTTTTTTGGGTCCTCACAATTTTATTAAAATCTGTTAATACAGTCAAAATATTTAAAATGCTTAACCCTTGTGTATTTTACTTCTTCCGTTCTAAATTCTAGAATCTATAGAATTTATCCTCATTTTGAAAACGTACTGGGGTAACTTAGACCCCAAAAATAACACAGGGGTTAAAGTGTTATATTTTGTTTGGTTAAGGTTAGGGTTGGGTAGGGTTTAAGGTTGTCATACTGGGGATTAGATATAGAAATAAATAAGTGTAGAGTTCCCGCAAAGATATAGCTACCTAATCTGGATGTGTATGTGTGTTTGGGTGTAATTGAGTATGTCTGAAAAGGAGTGCAATTAACCACATTTAACCATTGGAAACATAAGACAAGATAAATGCATTTGTTGTTTTGTGGGCAAGGAATTAGTATATTCTAAGTGGAAGCGTCAAGACTTAAAAATACTTTGGTTTGTAAATACTGTTCTTGTTGATTGTAGCTAATCCCTTGTCTAATCTATTGTAAATAAGAATGTTAAATTTTTTGGTTTTTTTGGGCATCTGTCTTGTATATTGCATGATCTCCCCATATTAAAAATAAAATGTTGTATCCCATTTTCAAACAATATGGGTCAAGATTTGTCTCATTTTGTGATGGTTATGGTTAGCTCCATTGAGAATAAACTAATGCATGATTTAGTATTGCATCAACAGCTCTCTTGTAACTCAGCAGATAGAGCATTGTGCTAACAACGCAGAATTCAGGAATTCAAATCCCAGGAAGCACACACAAATTGTACCTCTGCCTTCTACTGCAAGCCTTTTTGGATAAAAGAATCCGTTAAATATAACCAATATGTCGTGCATTTCTAAAGTTAATGTAACTTTTTACGTAGCAAGTTAGCTACCTGTTGATCACTGTTTCCGCAGCTTGCAAAAAGAATGACATTTCTGAGCTACAAAACAGGGTCATTTTCCGAAAGCCATGGTAGTGCAAAGATTATCACTGTAGCTCAATGATCACCAGGTAGCACTTTCTTTATGAATATTAATGAGCCCACCCCTGCCATCCTACATTTCAGAAATCGGTGTGCCAGTACTGCTACTTTGCACATCTACCTGCAGCATGTGAACGCTAGAACACATGACCCGGAAGTAGGAGTATCTTTATTTTACTGCCCAAAAATTTGATGTTTTCAGATCAATGCATTGAATCGTCACCTTAATCAATTTATCATGATGCTGCATAAATGCATCTTGGACATGCTAGGTCATCTAAAAAGGAAAGTGAAATCACTTTATCGTTTTCTTTTATAGACAGCTTGGCATATCCAAACTTTTGACTGGTACTGTCACATTACATGACCTGGACACCTGACCTAAACACAGTAGAAATGGTTTTGAAGGTGTTTGACCAGAGAGTGAAGGAAAAATGGCCAGTTAGTGCTCAGCATACATGTGGGAACTCCTTCAGGACAGCTGGAAGAGCATCCCAAAAGGCCACATCATGAAACTGACGTAGAGGAGAAAGTAGGGTCAGCCAGTTCCTGAAGCAAATGGGGTTAAGGGCCTTGCTCAAATGCCCAATGGTGGGATCACTCTGCCGACCCAGGGATTTGAACCGGCAACCTTCTCAGTCCCAACTCACAGATTGTTTAATACTTTTTTGGTCAGTGCTTAGTTCCATGTGTTATGTTAATAGGGTTTATATCTTTATATTTATTATAAAATGTAGAGAATAGTACAAAGAAACCTTTCTATGGGTAGGTGTGTTCAAACTTTTCACTGATACTGTAAATATAAATATTGAGTAAAAGGTGTATCTGTCCCTCGATGATGGGGAAGTCAAGGGGGGTTGTTTGGTACACTTGATGTTTCTGGAGAGTGAAGAGATCGATTCTATATGTTTTAGGATAGAAGGACTTGGTGAAATGAAGTGAAGGCATTGACTATCATGGCATAGATTAAAGCAGGGCCATGCACTGACAGTTTGAAGGGCAGTGGCTCAAATATTGAGCCCCCCATTCGAAAAAAAGATACCACCATAGACATGGCAGTGATAATTACTGGACACGGTAATCAAATCCTTAACTCATAAGTAAAAGAAAAAGTACATCATTATACAGTGGGTTATCACTATTTTTGCCTATAAATTTATGATTATGGATCACACAAAATCATAAAAAACTTAAATATTTACATTCCAACTTTAAACATAAAAAACTTCACATTTGTCATCCAGAATCCTGCCTGTGGGTTTGCATCAAAACCTTGGTTTGATATCAGAGAGCATTTCACACAGGGTTCAGAGTTAACTGTCAAATCTGTTTACAACAGGTAGTTTGTTACATCATAAAACTACTAAAATTACCAAAACAGTTTTTTTAGACTATTTATTCATCGCTAGCTTAGCTGTCCAAGCTATAATATACATTGATAAACTCACAGATACTTTGTTCTTCAAATCATAAACATTTACAGTCATGTGAAAAGGAAAGTACACCCTCTTTCAGTCGTATGGTTTTACATAACAGGATATAAATCATCTGGTCCTTAAATTGTTTAAATCTGACCTCAGGTGTAAAACAACACACAACAGATTCCAGTGTGTCATTATTTAACAAAAATGAAGCCAAAATGGAGAAGCCATGTATGAAAAACTAAGTACACCCCATGATTCAATAGCTTGTAGAACCACCTTTAGCAGCAATAACTTGAAGTAATCGTTTTCTGCATAGCTATCAGTATCTCACATCATTGTGGAGGAATTTTGTCCCACTCTTCTTTACAATGGTTTTTCAGTTCATTGAGGTTTGCGGGCATTCATTTATGCACAGCTCTTTTAAGGTCCCAGCCCAGACTTTGACTGGGCCATTGAAACACCTTGACTTTTCTATTTCAGCCATTCTGTTGTGGATTTGCTAGTGTGCTTGGGATCATTGGCCTGTTGCATGACCCAATTTCAGTTAAGCTTTAGCTGTTGGACAGATGGCCTTACATTTGACGCTATAATACTTTGGTATATGGAGGAGTTCATGGTAGACAAGCCTAAATTACCACCCCTCCACCACCGTGCTTGACAGTTGGTATGAGCTGTTGCAAAAAGAACGTACTATATGCTGTTTGGTTTTCGCCAAACGTGGCGCTGTGCATTATCGCCATACAGCTCCACTTTGGTCTGGTTTGTCCAAAGGACATTGTTCCAGAAGTCACATGGTTTGTTCAGATGAAACTTTGCAAACCAAAGCCATGCTGCCACATTCATTTCAGAGAGAAGAGGCTTTCTCCTGGCTACCCTTTCAAACAGGCCATACTCGTTCAGTCTTTTTCTAATTGTACTGTCATGAACTTTAACATTTAATATGCTAACTGAGGCCTGCAGTGTCTGAGATGTAGGTCTTGGGTGTTTTGCAATTTCTCTGAGCACTGCACAGTCTGACCTTGGGGTGAATTTTCTCTGATGTACACTCCTGGGATGACTGGCAACTGCCTTGAATGTTTTCCACTTGTGAATAATCTGACTGTAGAATGATGATTCAAATTGTTCAGGAATGACCCTTCCCAGATTGATGGGCAGCAACAACAGCTTCTCTAAGATCATTGCTGATGTCTTTCCTTTGCATTAACACACACCTGAACACTCCAGACCAACAAACTGCCAAAACTTCTGCTTTTATAGAGGTGGTCACACTTGCTGATGGTCAATCAAGTGCATTTGATTAGCAGCACCTGGCTGCTACTTACCCTCATAATCCCTATGGAAGCAGTCAGGGTGTACTTAATTTTTCACACACCACTTCTGCATTTTGGCTTAGTTTTTGATATATAAATAATGACACGGTGTAATATGTGTTGTTATTCATCTGAGGTTGTATTTACCTAATTTTAAGACCTGCTAAGGACCAGATGATTTATTATGTCCTGATGCATAAAACCAGAGAACTGAAAAAGACTTTACTTCCTATTTCACATGACTACATGTTAGTAACAGAAAAATAATTCAGAAAGGCTACATCACAATATACAATTTAGAGTTTTGGGGACATCAACCCAACTGTTGTATACAAAAAAAAGAAAACTGTCAGTTAGTTTGGTGAAAGATCTCTAATTAGCAGTAGAATCACCGGCGTTTTTCCGCCCTCTTTTAACTGCCAGCAGCGACACACTTCGGCATATCACACCTTTTGTTTTCATTAACGGGCCAACACATTAGCGTACTGTCGCTTAAGCTGAAAACAGTGCATTTTACATTTAAAATAAAACGCAGGGTTGCCAACTTTGGTCAGCTGGCTGGAGTGAGATTTCCACGTGGAAACAAGTCTGCACACTCATGTACACGCATTTACCGGGGCGTTCCTAGCTATTGAAAAATATTAGGCACTAAGTCAAGTTCACCCGGGGCTTGACTTTTTTTTTTCAAAGGAAGACTGGCATCGGGGGCAAATTACTTGGGGTTAGGGTTAAAATACTCATGGCTACAGACACGAGTGATCTAACCTAATGACGCCCATGCGAATTTACATGTTTGGAACACATTTATTACCTTGTAAATATTTGCAGGGTTTCAAACTACCTCAACTCTTTTGATGTTGCTAATTTTAGGTTTATAATGGAATAATATAGATTTGCGGGAGAGCTGGCACCCCTGAAACCGTACATTATTAATTAAGTGTTTCACCTGTGTTCATCTGTATTAAAATAACATTACTTTATACAGTTGTTAAAAAGCGGAAACTTCGACGAACATGAAATCACCAATAAACTGTGTCTACTTATCCAACATTTTATAAAATATTGCATTTGAAAACCTTTCAGCCTTACAACTTCAGGACAGAGTGGCCGCTCTGTTAGGAACATTACGGCTTTTTGATTGAGGGTATTAGATTGGCTGCTGATACTAACACTAAAGCCACATTAGCGCAAACGAAAGGGCTGCATATGCCAAAGTGCTTGTTGCCTGGCGGTTAAAGGAGTTTGACGTTCTTTGACAAGGGAAACGGCGGTGCTAGTCCTAGAGCATGAGCAGAGAGATGTATGGTAAGGGGCAAATTTCAACAAGTGTCAGTCTAACTGCCAGTGCGTTCAGATCCATGTTGTTATTGAATTACTTAATAGTTCAAGAGGGGCAACTTAAAAAAGGAGGGTAAAGGGGCAGTGGCTTGAGCCACTGTAACTATCCCCCTCTGTACATGCCTGGTCTGTAGTACCACATACATCAGGGACAGGTAGATTATGGATGGATTATTATGGGAAAGGGGTTATTGTGGCTTTTTCCCCTCCTGGCTTGCATTATAAGAGAGAAACTCATCTATTATCTTTGCCAAAGCCAGCAATCCCTCAGGAATTGCTTGCTATTTATATCATGCAGTCAGCACACGGCAGGTCCAGCTGAAATTGCCCCAGAGCTCCTAAACTGTGTGCGAAAGGGTCAAACACTGCTTCAGATGTTTTGTACTGAAGTGTACGTACTAATGAATATAGCGTAGCCCCGCCCCTCCTCAAAGCTGTACTGCCATCAGTGTAATCAATGGTCCAGGGAGCATATTAGCTACCATGGCCCTACATATCCAATGCAAATATGGTTATGTCGAGTAGCACAGTTTGATGTGTTGAGGTGTGGACAACAGCTGGCCATAGCAAATACTGGAGGTCACTTGCAGTAGAAAAGTCTTTTGATACTTTTCTTATTAATTGGTTCTGCCAAAAGTTGGGTTTTCACAGTTCATTACCTGTCAGAAACCTTGATTCTGGAGCTTTTGCCTTTGAATATATGAGGAAATGGCCATCTGACATCCAGATGACATCCAGATGTACTTCACCTTCCCTTGATGACACCACGGTCTTTGCCCAGATGTCTGCATACCTGGCTGACTTCGCAGCCTGGATGAGGATCCATCACATCCAGCTTATCCTAAGAGTTTCTCGTGTTCCCTGCCAGCCCTGTCATCCACCATGGCATCACTGTTCAGCTTGGATCATCTAGATTCTCTATATCAAGGTCTGTTAGGAATATGTGATAAAGTCAGATGACCAGCTGTCCTTTGCTAAGCACATAACAGCAGTCTCTGAATCTTGTAGATTTGCCCTGTATAACATCAGCAAGATCAGGCATTTTCTGTCTCAGCATGCAACTTAGCTTCTAATCCGGGCACTTGTTTCCCCACGACTTGACTATTGTGATTCTGTATGAGCAGGTCCACCAGCATGTGCTGTCAGACCATGGCTGATGATTCAAAACAGTCGCACGTTTGATATTCACTCAGCCCAAGCATTTTCATGTCATGACTGCTCCTTGTCTCTCTTCACCGGCTCCCTATTGGCGCGCCCATCAAGTTTAAATCCTTGGTGCTGGCTTACAGGTCCATTAATGGACAGGCACTAATTTCCATCAATTCCGATGTCCCATTTCACCCACTTCAGTCAACAAACCAATGCCACTTGGAGCTTCCTTCACCACGTATAAAGTGTCATTCCAAACGATTACCTTGTGTGGTGGTAGAATGAGCTGCCAAATCAGCTAAGTATTGAACACATGAAGAAAGGAAGGTGCAAAAAGGCATGTAAAGTCATGACATCAGCTGAAATCTATTAGTCTCTCAATAGGTTTCAGAGAAAGAAAATAAAGCTGGGGTTGGCGCCCCATCCTGGGTTGTTCCCTGCCTTGCGCCCGTAGTCTCCGGGATAGGCTCCGGAATGGAATCTTGCGCGGTGAGCGTGCATACAGGCCATGGCGATTGAGTGCATTACTTACTGTTCTCTTTGTAACGATTGTACCTGCTAATTCCAGGTCTATCTGAAGCTCTCCACAAGTGGTCCTTGGCTCTTGGACAACTCTTCTGATAAG
>JAAGVU020000494.1:0-11652 GCA_011763525.2 Mormyrus iriodes | reverse complement strand
ATGAAAACATTTTAAAATGGACAAAATGGCCCACTCTGCATGGGGGACAGGATGGATGGCTTTTCCTGATAAGGAGGAGGAGGAGGGGGGAGCTGTCACAGTTTCAAAGCATTACAGGACACACCGCCCACAGGACACACCCCCCACACACACGCCCCCCTAAAATTAAAAATGCATATATTAATATGATGACTAAGCATATTTTAGCTCCGCCCATAGTGCCATGTAACCTCTCTCTTACAGCGAATGTAAGTTAGCCGGAATCAAATTGGCGACTGTTTTACTGTATTGTATTCAATAAATCTCCCTCATTCAAAGGACCATAAATTCATACTCAATCGTTTTTATGGTGTTTTGTATTTGATTTTGACCAACATCTGCATAGATCGATTTGGAAAAGAAATACTGTGCCTCAGTTATCAAGATGTGCTACCCATTCCGCACATTTTCATTATGCCCAGTGATGATGTTCAAACCAACGACATTATCACAAGCCCAGAGACGTGTTGACATAAACATAAAAAAAGAATTTCAATCATAGGTATGTTAATTCTACACTTATTTGGTTTGTGTAATTATGTTTACCTAATTCAATTTTCTACAAAATATTCTAAACTCTGGTGACTAAACTGTGTTCCGGGACCTTCATAAAATGGGCTTCTATGGCCAAGCAGCTGCATGCAAGCCTCCCATCACCAAGCACAACACAAAGTGTCAGATGGAGTGATGTAAAGCACACTGCCACTGGACTCTGGAGCAGCGGAAATGTATTCTGTAGAGTGATGAATCACACTTCCCTGTCTTGCAGTCTGATGGATGAGTCTGGGTTTGGCATATGGTAGGATAATGTTACCTGCCTGACTGCATTGTGCCAACTGTAAAGTTTGGTGGAGGAGGGATAATGGTATTGGGTTGTTTTTCAGAGGTTGGGTTAGGCCCCTTAGTTCCAGTGAAGGGAATTCGAAATGCTTTAGCATACCAAGACATTTCGGATAATTATATGCTTCCAACTTTGTGGGAACAGTTTGGGGAAAGCCCTTTTCTGTTTCAGCATGACTGTACCCCAATGCACAAAGCAAGGTCCATAAAGACATGGTTGGGTGAGTTTGGTGTGAAAGAACTTGACTGACCTGCACAGAACCCTGAATTCAACCTCATCAAACATCTTTGGGATGAACTAGAATGGAGATTGTGAGCCAGGCCTTCATGTCCAACATCAGTGACTGACCTCACAAATGCTCTTCTGGATGAATGGGCAAAAATTCCCACAGGCACCCTCCCAAATCTTGTGGAAAGCCTTCCCAGAAGAGTGACAGCTGTTATAGCTGTGATGGGGGAACAAACTCCATATTGATGCCTATTGATTTAGAATGGGATGTCATAAAAGTTCCTGTAGATGTAATGGCCAGGTGCCCCAATACTTTTGTCCATATAGTGTATTTTGCAAACATTCATTGGCAGGTGCAGTTTTTCCATATATCCAACATAATAAACAATAACTGTAAAAATAACTTTTAAAAATGCATATTATCAAATAAACAGCAAAAAATCCACCGTACTTAATAAACAAAAAAATGCTCCTGGCACCACCACGGACTACCGGTCTATCAGCGGATCTGACAGGAGCTCAAATAAGCTCCTCTAATTGGGTAAAAAGACATGCCGATCTCTGAACAGTGCCCGCCCCGCCTACAAGTTACATTTTTTTATTACAAGTGTGCAAATGTGTTTTGCACCATATTTATTGCAGCAAATGTAGCGAAACTGTGAGCGTATGAGTTTCAAAATTTATGATGCATAAAATATGATTTCTGCACTTGTAGTGAAGAACATGAGAAGGTATAACTGTTGTGTTGTGTTTGTAAAAATCCCATGACTTCAGATTTATTGATACACTTGTGACTATTTCAGACAACTGCAGATTCCACTGTTACAGGTGCCCAGTTGTTTTATACCAATAATACCTTCATACTTTTGGATAACACCTTGTGACTGTCCTGATTAAAACAAGCCCTGGATTGTAATTGTAGGACAAGTGGCTCCAGAGTTATAAGCATTTGAATTAAGACGTGGCCCGCTGGCGCCCACCATTAGGGGGCGGAATTGAGAAGGGGAGAGAGCTACGCATCAAATGCTGTGAATCATGTGTAGGTACAGTTAACATTTTGAAATATGCAGGTGGAAACGGGTGATGTCACGGACACCATGTTTACAGCAATAGTTTTTCTGTTTTGGAGCATTTCAGCTTGTTTTTAGACTAAAGGCCTATGGGGGGTATCAGTCTTTGGACCCTTATGGTATGTTCACACCACAAGTGGCGAGAGTGTCAGCGATCTGTCCACAACGCTAGCAAACGCTTTGGAAGCTCTCTAACGTAGGTGGGGTGGGCAGGAACAAGGCGGCTCAGAATGCTAGGGCTCGCAAACTTTTTAAAGGGGCCACAAAGCAAACAAACATGTAGCTCATATTTGTGGCGACTGCCGAAAGGGTATAATTTGTTTTATAATCTGTTTTACTAGAATATGTAATTATGTTACGACAAACCATGAGGTTATAAATAACATTAGCGTTACAGACAATTTGCATTATTTTTCATGCTATATGGCAGTAAATTAGTATTTTTCACAAAATCATATTATGCACTTCACCAACTCACCTGGAACAATAAAAATGTATTATACCTTGGTCCATGCCTCACTTTTTTATTTATGTCCCTGTACGCAAATCGAGATATATCATAAATAACTGGGAATCCCGATATGGCAATGATCAGTTTCTCCTCCATTGCACTTGGGACTAATTTGATTGGATGAAAACGATTGGTTGCTGCCGCCTCATAGCTCATTACCATAAAGTTTACTGGGCTTCAACTTCATTTTGATGCTCTCACTGCCAAAATCGCGCCGCGACGCGCCCTCCCGTAGAAAATGAATGACTCCCGGTCACTTTGACGTTCTCGCCGCATGCGGTGTGAACTTACAATTACGGAGATGGGAATGCCGAGCGGACTGTGCGTGGTGAGTGTAAACAAACCGGCGCCTAGCGGCCATATAGAAATGCTAACCCAACTGTTAACATGAGTAATCTCATACATAAATGCGTAATAGGTAATGATATGGAGATGCGCATGCACATAAAATAAGAAAAAAAAATAAAGCGCGCCACTTTGCTGGGTCCATTTTTGACCAAAGAGAGTAATGTGTGATTTATTGCCTTGTACAGAACTTTATATAACCATTGAAATGTGTCCCTGCACAGTAGAAATGGCTGCGACAACAGGTTATGGGCCCAGGCAGGATGTAGGAAACCGATGGCATAGGATATGTTTTGACGGGGATGAGAAAAATTACGAACTTTGGGAAACTAAGTTTTTGGGGCACTTGCGCTTACTTGGTCTGAAGGACACAGTCCTGAACAGGCCTGACTCTAACGACGAGGATGAGGTCGAGGATGATACGAAGAAAAATGAGGAGGTGTATGCCGAAATTATTCGGTTTTTATATGATAAAAGCCTATCCCTCGTTATGCGAGATGCTGCAGACAAGAGGAGGAAAGCTTTCCAGATGCTACGGGACTACGACACAGGTAAAGGAAAGCCGAAAGTGATTAGCCTGTACACAGAGCTAACGTCCCTGCAGAAAGCTACAGATGAGAGTGTTATGGACTATATTATACGGGCAGAAACAGCAATTACAGCACTGCGAAATGCTGATGAGAATCTTAGTGACGGACTTTTAATTGCATTGATTCTGAAGAGACTACCGGAGTCGTTTAAGCCATTTGTTATCCACGTCATGCAGAGCAATGAAAATTTAACTTTGCTGAGTTTAAAAGCAAGTTAAGAAGTTATGAGGACATGGAAAAGTATTGCACTAGTTCTGACAATAACATTGTCACGTTCGCGGGTTCGGTGGCGAGGCATGACGCAGGCACGGAGGCAATGCTGTGGTGCAGAGGCTTTACTAGGTGCAGGCAACTACAGGGCATAACATTAATGACCCGACAGGGAAGCACAGGACTGGGGAAACTTTTATACACAGGAACACAGAGGAATAAACGAGGGGCACCTGTGACTGGTTCACAATAGGGCAGGAACACAAAGTAACAACAATGAACTACAGGCGTGGCTGATTAGCAGCCCCGCCTGTGGGAAACACAAGGAATACACTGGTAGGGCGGGGCTGGGCGTGACAAACGTGATGAGAGCGAGTACCTCACCCGCTGACAGGAGGGGGAGAGAGCGGACGATAGGACCCGACATTATGTGCTACAACTGCGGACAGAAGGGACACAAAGCGTGGGTATGTCTGAACGAGCAGCAGAAAAAGCGATGCGGACACTGCAAAAGTTCTACACACAAATGCGACAGGCGAAAAAGGAGAGATAATGCCAAGCAAGTAGCCGAAGAGGAGAGTGACAAGCACTCATATGCATTTAAAGCAAGTGACCCCCAGCTAAATGGCGTGAAACACAGAGGGCTGATGGTTCAGACGGGAGCAACGTTGCATATAATCACAGATATAGAAAAATTTAAGAAATTCGACGACACGTTTCAGCCAGAGAAACATATCATCGAGTTAACTGATGGCACCAGGGTGAGCGGCGTGGCGCTCAAAAAAGGTGACGCGAAGGTGAACCTGGTGAACTGCGACGGGAAACCAGTAAAGGCCACACTGAGGAATGCGTTATACGTCCCATCCTACCCACAGGACATCTCCTCTGTAAAAGCAGCGACAGCCAACGGAACTTCAGTCAAGTTCAAGCAAGGACATGATGAACTCCTTCACAAGAACGGCACCAAGACTGACATTAAAGAATGCAATAGGCTTTATTACCTGAACACAGTGAGTGATGAAGGTGACGGAACTGGTGATTGTTCCAAACTTGGCACAAAATACTTGGTCACTGTAATTATGATGATGTTACCAGGTTACAGGATGTTGTAGTGGGAATGCAGATTAAGGGTAAGATTGAGAAATCAAAGTTAAATTTTGAGGTGTGCACACAAGGAATATTTGTTCAGAGCAGGAACAGAGAGTCAGATACACGCGCGAAAGAGCCACCTCGGCTTGAACACACAGATTTGGCTGGTCCTATTGACCCCATAGCAAAAGATGGATTTAGATATACTCTAGCTTTTACAGACGACTACTCAGGTGCAGTGTACACATACTTCCTGAAAGCTAAATGTGATACAATGAAGGCTACAGAAAAACTCATAGCTGATGTAACACCTTATGGGAAAGTGAAGTGCATTAGGTCCGAAAATGGCACTGAATTCACAGGACAAGAATTTCAGTCTTTGCTTAACAAGAATAGCATAAGGCATGAATTCTCAGCACCGTACTCGCCACACCAAAATGGCACAGCAGAGAGGAATTGGCACACTTTATTTGATATGGCTAGGTGCATGTTGATTGAAAGTGGTCTACTGAAGGACTTGTGGACGTATGCCGTAATGACTGCTGAGGTGATACGCAACCGCTGTTTTGACAATAGAACAAAACAAACCCCATATGCTACAGGAAAAGTGAGACAAAACTATAACTTGTGGCTTATGGTGATTCTGATTGGGCATCCGATTTGAATGACAGATGAAGCACTACGGGATATTGCTTTAGCTTAACCTACAATGGTCCACTAATTTCCTGGAGATCAAAGAAACAGGCCACAGTTGCTTTATCGACATGTGAAGCTGAATACATGGCGCTGGCTGCGACCACACAAGAGGGTCTGTATCTCATACAGCTAATGAATGGAACGGACAAGGATTGTCATTGTGCACCAGTGAAGATTTTGATGATAACCAAGGTGCCATTGCATTGTCAAAGGATCCAGTCTGTCGACAGAGATGCAAGCACGTTGATGTTAGATACCATTTTGTTCGTTCAGCAGGTACTGATGGCAAGATAACAATTATGTACTGTCCTACAATGGAATTGGTGGCAGATGTCATGACTAAGCCAATGGCTAAACTTAAGATGTAAAGGTTTATAAGGTGTATATCTTGCTAACATTTCCTAGCATAGAGCAAACAGATAATTATATCTGTTGATATTTACTGCCATCAAAAACTTAGGCATGAATTTTCAATAATCTGTTTAACTATTATAAAATGTTAATAACCATATTTCATTGCCCCTTTGCCACTAACCATTTTGTTATCCTCTGGGTAGTTCTTGCACTTTATAAACCATAAATCAAGAAGTGGCATATTTATATAGTGTAAATGACCTTGTTGATAAAAATGACGCCCACATTAAACTAGAATTTTTCGATAGTCTAAAGGACCTTATCAGAAAATTCTGACGGCATTGTTTTATAGCGCATTTTATCATTTGTGATACATTGCCTCTATAAAAAAAAATACGCTGCACATTTTGATGGGCCAGTTTGCTTTATTAGAGAGTCCTACAGTTTGCATTAGTGGAAATATAAATTCACCCGTAAGACACAAACTGCACACCTGTGTTACTTATGTATTATGATTCTTGGTGGACAAAGTGAAAATGTAGTGGTGTAGCTTGACTCCAAGTCTCGAAAATCTAAAACATCAACTATAAATAGTTTATGAGGGGAATTTCCAATTGATAAATGACTGAACAAGGCCAATGAAACACAAATAAAAATTATAAAATGGAAAAGCCAAACAGGAAAGCGAAGCAGCACTCTAGAGGGTGACCAATTTGGTTGCGCCTGGACCAAAAATCTGTTGGGTGCGACTAAATTTTTTCCTTGGTCGCATTGGTGCACCTAACATTTCACAGGTCTATCTTTTTTTCACTGTTCTTTCTGCATGTCTATGTCAGAACATATGAGCGGAGCAATGAGAATTTCCGCTCATCACTCACGGAGCTGTAAACTCCCCGCTCACAGCCACTGCAGACCGCTCTGCTCGTTATCGCTCCAGTCTTTTCACCCCGCTCCAATGAAATTGCTCACCACTCGCTCCGAAAAAGAAAACTATCTGCATTGTGTTTTAATTTTAGCTTAAACTGTAACCTGACATCAAAATAACTGAGCAGCCAAATCTAAATTCAAGCATAAATGGTCAATCATGCTTCAGATGCATGGTGTGAGCCGGTCCGATGCCACTCCGGCTTGTGAAAGTGGAGCGAGATGGATCAAGAGAAGGTAATGCTTCAGTTTTTTTTTTCAAATATGCCACTCCACGCTCCAGCCAAAATCCTTCCGAAGTGACAAAAAGGAAATCCTTAAAATGGATTGTTGTGGTTCTAGAGGTGCAGTGAAAAATCTGGGTGCACCTAAATTTTGTGGCTGTGCCCCTAAATTAAAAAGTTAGGCACACCAGTACAACCAATTGAAAACATTAATCTTCAGCCCTGAAAGGAATGCACAATAACAAAATTAATGCGTTCATAGATAAAATGCACACGAAACATACAAAATACAATGTACATAATAATTGAAACACAATATATCAGATTTGTAGATCCAGTAAAATTCTAATTTTAATTCTAATTCTGTCCATTATACAGTCACTCAGAATAATCAGTCCACATTTTTGCTAGGGAGCCAGGAAAGAACAAAAACATGGACCGTTGTGGGACATTGAGGACCGGATTGAGAAATACTGCTTTAGACTTATCCAAAAACAAAACACCCAGTTATAGGGAAAAAGTATGGAAGACGCCAGGCCCTTTTACATTGTTTTGTTGCTCATTGGGTCCTTGTTTTGTGGTTCAGATTGTCTTTGCTGGCCTCAGATGAAAACTGCTTCTGAATGGAAACCTTGCCATGCATTCCAGCTTTGGGAAGCTTACAATGTTTGTTGAAACTGGGTCAGACAGGCAGTGATTCATTTTACATGGCTGTAGTTTTGTGGGGTTTGTGGAGTCTATTCAGTGAAGTAGTGGGGTAGCTCTGACAAGCGTTACATAACTACCTCCCCCCAAATTGTGTACATTGTACTGGTGCTAATTTATTGTATGTCTCCGCCCGATTACATTCTAATGTCATGCCCACAACCTGCTCAAAATCGGCTCTATTTTTGGAAACGCCATTTTCAATTAACTGAATTCATCTTGTCTAAGGAAGCTACAATGACACCATTGCCACGATCTGAAAATGTAATGAAATGAAGAGAAATCATTTACAGTTGTGTTCAAAATAATAGCAGTCCGACATCACTAACCGGATCAATCACTGTTTTTGGTAAAAATAATATTTCTACATGGCAAATAACTTACTAGTAGGTGTAGTAGAGTAATAGAAAACCAACAGACCCAGCAGTCATGACATGCATGCTGCTGATTCTGTGTAATTGATTCATTAATTGAAAGGTGCGTGCTCAAATTAATAGCAGTGTGGAGTTCAATTAGTCAGGTCAATCATTCTGTGAAAAAACAGGTATCGATTTCAGCCCTTATTTAAGGAAGGAAGGTAGCAATAGTAAATGCTGGTTATAGTACATTTCTCTCTGAAAATCTGAGTAAAATGGGTCGTTACAGACATTGTTCAGAAGAACAGCGTACTTTGATTAAAAAGTTGATTGGAGAGGGGAAAACATATAAAGAAGTGCAGAAAATGATGGGCTGCTCAGCTAAAATGATCACAAATGTTTTAAATTGGCATCCAAAACCTGAAGGACATGGAAAAAAACAGAACACAACCATTTGAATGGTTCAGAAGAATAGCCAAAATGTCAAAGACTCAGCCAATGATCAGCTCCAGGAAGATCAAAGAAGGTCTAAAGTTAAATGTGAGTACTGTTATAATTAGAAGACGCCTATGTGAAGCTAAGCTATCAGCAAGAAGCCCCCGCAAAGTCCCACTGTTGAAAAAAAGACGTGCTGAAGAGGTTACAATTTGCCAAAGAACACGTTGACTGGCCTAAAGAGAATTGGTGCAACATTTTGTGGACTGATGAAAGCAAGATTGTTCTTTTTGGGTCCAGGGGCCACAGACAGTTTGTCAGACGACCCCCAAACACTGAATTCAAGCCACAGCACACTGAGAAGCCAGTGAAGCAGAACCCTGAGCAGGACTATTTTTTTAATCCTGCTTCCGCCCGTTCCCGCTGAATTTCTGACCATTACCGCTTGCTCCCGCTGCCTGTCTCTGTCACTCCCGCCCGCTCCAGCAATATTTATGTTTCTTTAGTTTCATTCTCTCCAGCCTTAATTTTATTACCAAGATCAGTTGCACTCTCCATCCTGCCAACAATCTTGAGACCCGCTGTCTATTTTTAGCCACCCACTCCCGCCCACAGCAACCTTAAAACCGCCCGCTCCCGCCCACGACAACCTTAAAACCGCCTGCTCCCGCGAGATTTGCATTGGGTCCTGCGGACTCTACAGTGAAGCACCATCATGACATGGGAATGTTTCTCATACTATGGTGTCGGGCCTATTTATCGCATACCAGAGACCATGAATCATTTTGAATACCTCAGAATACTTGAAGGGGTCATGTTGCCTTATGCCAAAGAGGAAATTCCCTTGAAAAGGGTGTTTCATAAAGACAATGACCCCAAACACACCAGTAAACGAGCAACGTTGTGGTTCCAGATCAACAAGATTGACGTCATGGAGCGGCCAGCCCAATCCCTGGACCTAAATCCAATAGACAACTTGTGGGGTGACATCAAAAATGCTGTTTCTGAGGAAAAACCAAGAAATGCAGAAGAATTGTGGAATGTAGTCCAATCATCCTGAGCTGGAATACCTGTTCACAGGTGCCAGAAGTTGGTCAACTCCATGTAACACAGATGTTCTCAGAAACAGTCATTTTACAACTAAATATTAGTTCAGTAATGGGGCGGCATGGTGATGCAATGGTTAGCACTGTTGCCTCACACCTGTGGGACCAGGATTTGAGTCTCTGCCTGGATTTCATATGTATGGGGTTTGCATGTTCTCCCCGTGTCATTGAGGGGTTTTCTCTGGTTTCCCCCCAAAATCATGCTGAGGCTGATTGGAGTTACCAAATTGCCCATAGGTGTGAATGTGAGAGTGGGTTGGCACCCCATCCTGGGTTGTTCCCTGCCTTGTGCCTGCAGCTTCTGGGACAGGCTCCAGACCCCCCGTGACCCCAAATGGGATAAGCACTTACAGAAAATGAATGAATGGATGGATTAGTTCAGTGATTCCAAGGAAAGCAAAATCTTGAAACATTTTTCAGTTTATACAGTGAATGTTTGAGTTTGTAAAGAATGCAGACACTGCTATTATTTGAATAACCTAATATTCCCTTTTCTTCCCTTTCTGTAATGGAATAACACAAATTTTGATACATTTTTCTTCATATTTTGATTTTGAATAGAATGTGCAGTGTTTGTAATGCATTTGCGTGTACGAAAATAAAAGGTATTATAAGGATTTTGAGCTTTATACACTTTTTTAAACACACTGCTATTATTATGAACACAACTGTATATTTCTGGTTCTTTTCGGTCAGGCCGCAGTCTAAATGAATGCATAGGCTGTGTTTCTAATGAAAACTATGAAGTTACTGCTGCATTCAGGCTATGTAGAAATGTTTTATACTGAGTCTCTTATGAGGTGTTAAATTTGCCCCTTTCTGAGTGTTATTTGTGTACCGTTGTTATACAAACAAATTCACATGTTTGGAGCTTGTACTCCTATTAGAGGGTATTAAATTTTATTTTATATTTTCCAAACCAGCCAAGACAATTGAAGAAAACCACAAATGTAATATAGAATGTTTGCATTAAATAATAATTTGAAAAATTTGTGAGGTGTATATTTTCTTAATTTGTTACATTTAAAATTTTTCTTAAGGGTAGTTAAGCTACTTTTGCTGTTGTTTGTAGTGTAACTTGCTACATTTCTCTGCTGTACAGGTAGTGCCCAGGTTAAGAGCATCCAACTTATGAACAATTCGTACTTACGAACAGACTGCCATGAAGCCTATTATATTAAACATTCTGGTTAAATAAAATGTTTTGTAATGATGAACGTACACATGACTTTGACACTCGTAAAAACATTGCGCGGCTTCAGTGGCTTATCGGCTGGAGGTACATTACAGTACTGTATGTATGTATGCATGTATTATTATTATTATAATAGTTATTAATATTATTATTATGCCTGTAAATCATTAGGTGCCAAAGGGCCAGCATGAAATGACGGGCACATGATGGCTGAACTTTGGGGCCAAGGACAAGACTGCAGGGCAAGCCAAACTTGTCAAAATGAATACCTGGTCAAAGCTAGCAAACCAACAGCTTTTGTAACTGTGACGCATCCTTCTTGTGTGCTTGGCCTTACATTTGATGGCATTTCCACTGTTCCGGTGATTCCTGCGAGAGCCAACTGGTTTGTAGCGCACAAACCTCTGAACTATAAATATTGACAAAATAATAATTAGAATAGGGAAGGAAAAAGCTCTACAAATTACATAATCTTCTGCTAAAAATCCCTCAATCTGCCTAATCTCCACGGAAGTACTAATGCGCTCCTCCAAAGCGCAAATCCTGCCTTCCAACTCTACGTTAGTGTCTAGCAGTCATAAAGCAGCGGTTTCTGTAAGATACCTCCCCAGGGCCAGAGTTTCCGACATTGAGGTGAAATTGAGCTCCCTCTCCAGCAATGAAGTCTCCACCATAGTTGTTCACGATGGAACTAATGATATAAAGTCCCGACAATCTGAGGTATTAAAGAGGAG
>JAAGVU020000493.1:0-11653 GCA_011763525.2 Mormyrus iriodes | reverse complement strand
CACACACACACACACACACACACACACACACACACACACACACACACACACACACACACACACACACACACGAGTTGGACAAAGAAACTGAAACACTGGCTAATAGTGTTTGAGGTTTCCTGCTTTTATATGCATGACCTGGTGGCCAATCTTCACTGATTGCACAATCCATCAGTAAGAGAAGAGTGTGAAGGTTGAATTAACAGAGCAATAACACAGCTGTTGCAATCCACACAACATAATGGGAGACAAATCAAAAAGTTCAAAAGAGGACAATTTGTTCATGCATGTCTTGCTGGCGCATCTGTGACCAGGACAGCAAACCTTTGTGATGTATCGAGAACCATGGTATCCTGGGAAATGCTACCATGAAGGACGGACCAAATCTAACTGGAGTTACTGTGGGCGCAAGAGGAAGCTGCTTGAAAGGGATATCCAGGCACTAATCTGGAGTATATCCAAAAAACAAAATCTTGGCTGCCCAACTTATTGCCGAATTAAATACCTCAGCTCTACTGTTTCCACCAAAACTGTTCATCAGTGGCTCCACAGGGTTAATATCCATGGTCAGACTGCTATAGCCAAACCTTTAGTCACCCATGCCAATGTCAAATGTCGGTTTCAATGCTGCTGACAGGTCCACCGTCACTGTCTTTCCCACAACTAGGAGAGTTACGGTGTGAAGAAGTGCCGAAGAGGCATACCACCCACATTGTTGCGTACCCAGAGTGCCCAACTTTATTTACATTAAGTGATGCTGCATGTCATCCCTCTCAACAAAGGCAAGGTCCTCCTTCTTTGTGACTCCAACCACTGATGAAAGGTGTTCAGTTATGTCCATGAACCTTCCATGCTTCAGATCAGGCAGTGCTGTTTGAATTTCTTGTATGTATTCAACATCCATACCTACAGAAAGGACACACTGAGTGATGTGACCAAACAGAGAGGCGCAAGATGATGTACACTGGCAGTGAATAATAGTCCTGAAGATTATCTGCATTAATATATGCATTCTTTGAGTTACATGGGCAATGCACTCCAAGATCAATAAATAATACTGAGGAATGTACCAAAACAACAAAGTGCACTTGTGTCTGATTAATGAGTATCAGTGATATAAAGTGCTCTATATGATGTTTGAGAGAATACTAAGACAAAGAATTTAACTAAATAAAGAAGGAAGGCCAGATGACAACGGAGGAGAGGAACCAAAAACTCCCAAGGAGAAAAGAAATCTCTGGTCAACTGGCTGCCCAACCCCCCTGGGCATGCTAACGCTATTGCATAGACAAGAGTGGGCTTACTTGCTAAAAGCAAGGTGCAAGCTGTGATTATGGTCATGCCAAAGTCCAACAATGAGTTTGTTCTCCATGCTGTTTTTTTTTTAATTAAAAATACATCTATTTTACTGGAACAAGCTAGTCGACCCTGAGTCAATAAACAATCTGTAGTTATGATGGGTGTCATCACTATACTATAAACATCATTTCAGTAACTGATGTGTGTTATAGTCACAGGGGGCTGGAGGCAAGTCGAAGAAGTGTGTTCTTCAGGTAGGTGCACAGCTGGTTCATCAGATCATGGTTCAGGCCCTCTACCCAATGCATCTGCACAATCTCATCTCCCTCTTCCTTGTCCTCTTCTGCCAGCTCCCCAGCCCCTTCCAGCTTCACGTTGGTTAGGCACTTAAACAAGAATGGCTGGCTGGCACTGGGACTGTTGGATGCCATGCTGGAGCCTGGAGTAGGGGTTCCTTCTGGTTTATCAGGTTCTACTTCCTGTGTATTGCAAAGCACTTCCTGGGTAACAGACCCCAGTTGCGTGGCTTGGGCCACAAGAGAGTCATCAGTGACTACACACTCTCTGACATACTTCCCCCAAACTTAACCAATGGACATTGGAGTGGTAAAGTAAGTCTTGGTGATCAGGATCACTTTCTTCAAGGAATTTAATGAACTCACAATGGTTAAGTCCCCTTGCTCGTATGAAGTTAACAAGCTTTACGATTAGCTTCACTAGATGATCAAGCTGCAATATAGACTCACACAGGGCTTCCTGGTGGATTATGCTGTTTAAGAAAATTACATCGAACTTGGGGGTTTTCCTCTTTCACCTTATCCTGGATTCTCTTCAGCAGTCAAATGTTTTTTCACGTTAAGTTTGCCGATCCATCTGTGGTGACATTTGCAAGTTTACATCATAGCAGCTTAAGCCTCTCGATGACACCAGACAACCTGTCATACAAGTCCACTCCTCATGTTGTCCTCTTTACTGACTCCATGGCCAAAAACTCCTCCTTGATCTCCAAATTGTCATTAATCCCTCAAATAAAAATTAAGAGCTGTGCGGTGTCTTTTATGTTGTTACTTCCATCCAGTGCTAATGAATAGAACTTTATAGAAAATATAGCTTTTTTGTTTAACTTGCCAGCCAAGTCTTTGTCAACTAGTTCTATGCAGTGAGTCACTATTCTGCGTAATAAACTAATTTGTTCAAATTTGTTTTTGCTCTCTGGACACAAGAGACTTGCTGTCTTTACCATGCATTCTTTCAAAAACTCTCCGTTGAAGAAAGGCTTGCTGGCCTTGTATGGCCTAATTTTAATGTCAGCAAATAACTTGCCTTGGTGCTAGATTCCTCAATAGTAGGAAAAAAATATTTTACTGGGCCTGTAAATTGGCTGCTAGCCTCTGAGCAGTAGCCACCATTTCTTGCATTGACTAGTTGTTAACGTAGCTAGCTAGAGGTGGATATTTCAGCTGCAGAAGGTAAAAATACAGACCAGGATTTAGTTTCAACCAACTAGTTGAGTATTCTGTGATTGTGACTACAGTCAACTGGTTGGCTGAAACTAAATCTTGGTCTGGATTTCTACTTTCTTGACCTGAACTATCCATTTCTGTAGATAGCATGCTTGGTGGAAAAGTGGCGGCTGATATTGTATTCTTCGAAAACTGCAACGGTTTCTTGCCAAATAAGACATACAGCTTTTGATCTGACTTCAATGAAAAAATATTTAGCTGTCCACCCCTTATTAAAGACTCAGTACTCACGGTATTGACTTTTCATTTCTTTAGTCCACTTATTGTTAAAGTAGGGGTCAATGCAATGGCAAACGTGGAGAATGAATATCTGTGTGTAGGAACTGCTAAAATCAGTTAGGCGCGCAGCTCTTCCAGGCTTCCAAAAGATGAATTAACTCACAGTTTCTTTAACCCTTCTTCTGGGTGAGTTCTATTTAGAACAACTGAACAGACTCTCAAACAGTGTCTCAACTATTCGCAGGTAATTCTGTAACACTCGTTTTAACATATCGCACCGCAATCGACCGTGTCTCCCTTTTTCTTTTACCATCTGTTAGAGTGCAACTACTCACAAAGAACCCTACACGAAACTTATATAGCATAGAGAGTGTTTGATAGACTCAGCTTTAGCAAAGGTAGGTAGTGTTTGGAGTGTGCCATCTAGTGGAATCAACTGAAAAGCAGGGAATTGAATGAAAAGGCGGAATGAATGCAGTCCTTAGAGTGTTTTAGATGTCCTTTTTTGAAGGATAATTTTGTAAATAGTCAACAGGCTGGATTAAATAGCTTAATAGGCCGTATGTGGCCTGGGGGCAGTAGTTTGCCCACCACTGATATGTTAGGACCACATATCAGAGCAGTTTCAAGAAATGCTTTTCTGTCAATCAAACAGTACCTACAAAATTTTTTGCTACAGCTAAAATTTGCTGTAAATCCACCAACAAAGTGAGATCCCTGAGATGGTTGCTATCCTCCAAACACAAAGCCTGAATCTTCAGTTAAAATAAAATAACCTTTATTAATCTCATAGTTGGGAAATTTGCATTGTTCCAGCAGCAAAGTGGACAATAATGAAAAAGATCAGCAATGGGCAGGAACTGCTGTAACAGGCTGCCGGAGTGTCAGAAGTAATGACCCTTAGGTCAGTAATAGGTTAACTGAGAAAATGTTTTCTCCTGCCAAAAAGTCCTCCTCCCTACGTAGCAAAACAAGTTGTGCAAGATCAACAGTTGATCAGTTATAAGGTAATATTTCTCCAAGTGTCATGTATGTCATGGGTTTTGTCACTTTAAAAGTGTCTTGGTACAGAATAACTGACACAGAAGTAAATGAGTCTTTCAAAATAGCTATTTCTTTAAAGTTTTTGCATCATGAAAGGGTGACGTCGTGGATGTGACTTATGAACTGTAACATTGTGGGTGCAGACTTCAATCTGCCACCCTACACAGGCCAATGTGGAGATCTAACACATTGATGGACTTTGGTTTTGACGTCACAGTTTATATCTTGCTTTTAGCAAACAAGTGCACTCTTTCTTTTACAATAGTGTTAGCATGCTCAGGCACGTTGGGCACCCAATTGACCTTGGACCCCTATATACGTTTTTTTTCTCCCTACTTGAGAGTTTTTGGTTCCTCTTCTCTATTGTTATCTGGTTTTCTTTCTTTAATTTCTTTGTCTTCCCTTTTCCCTGCTTTTGCATTATTCTGTCTTAATAATGTTGTAACGTATCACAACACACCCATGTAAAGTGCCTGGGGCAATCTTGTTGTGGAAAGCACTATATATAAATAAACTGAATTGAATTGAATCATTAATACCATTTAAAACCATATCACTGTGAACAACTGACTTTGACTGTGCATACAGCTCTATCATAGTGGACTGCCTAAACAAAGCAGCAAGTGTATCCTCTACAGGGACATACTGATAATAACATTCCTTGCCATGGATATCTGTTCATAAGTAGATCAGGGTAGGTGGAACATAATCAAAGTTTTCTTTCAAATACGTCACCCTTGTTTTGACTGATCTGAAGACACCTTCATTGTAACTACTTAAGAGATCCAATTATTATAGTGCTTTGACCATATTCTGTAGAGGGCACTGCTGGCGATTCCGTTCCCTTCCATTTGTGCCTATTGGAATTACCTGCCTTTCATTTGCTCTTTGTTAGACCTTGTAAAAATCTTCTAATTAGGATTACCATACGTCCAGGTTTCCCCGGACATGTCCTCTTTTTAAGTGGCTGCCTTCGTTGATTTCCCCAGTCAGTCATTGGGTGCTTTGTTTTACGAGTGTTACTCTGCCTGTCTTCCTAGTTCTAGTTTCTGTATTATGTGTTTCACTGTATAGGTTTATCTACTGTATGGTTCAGTTTGTCGTGTTTTCCCTTAATTCTGACCTCACGTGGTCTTTGTTTTTTTGGTATCTGTTCCAAGTGTGTTTGGTTAGTTCTGCTCTTAATAAACCCCTCTGTCTCGGAGCCTCTAGTGGATTGTCACTTCATTCTGCATGAACCATGCCCCAAGTCCTTAACAGAATGACTTCCTGAGGAAATCAACAAAGGGAGGCACTTAAATACACTGATACTGAGGAACAAAAAAGGGCAATGAGAGAACTGCTACCTGATTATTCGGTGAACTGAAAACTCAAATATTCTGCCCTCACTGGATGTCCATATACAGTTATGCAGAAAGCTGAACACTCCTCCAAGAAAGAAGACAGTGAAAACTCTTTAAGGCATTTAATGGAAGACGTGTAAATCTGCAATACATTGTACAAAAAGATGTATTGCATTTTCATAATAACTCAGGAGGAGATCAGTTCAGTTCCCCTGTAATGATCTCAGCCACTTCCACCGCAAACACTGCTGCACAAAGTTCGAGCATCGGAATGGTAACGTCAGGTTATGGGGGCAGCTTTGCTTTTCCGAGTATGAAACCTACCTGAGTTTTACCGTCAGCACCAGTTACTCTTAAATATACTCAGTGACAAAAAAGTTAAGCACGCAGAATTAATGGTCTAATGTAATTTAGATACAGAGGATGCCTCGTAGATGCATTAGACTAGCATGTTTGATAGGGGTCGCATTGTGAGTTTGCATGAAGCCAGGTGGTCGTATCATGCAATTTCCTGACCTGTGGGGCATGCATATGTCACGGTTGCCCAATGTTGGAACCAATGGGCATTTGAGGGAACCCACACACATCATGAAGGTTCCAGTCGCTCAAGACAGACCACACCAAGGGAGGATCGTCATATTGTGCGGCAAGCATTACAGAACCCCATGATATCTGTGTCGACAACTGGCATCAGCTGGACTACGGGTTCGCTGCCATTAAGCTGCCATTAAGCTGCCATTAACACCAGCATAGGGATGACTGTGTTTGGAGTGGTGCTGTAACTGGGAGGCATGGACTGATGATGAGTGACATTGTAGCATGTTCAGCGATTAATCTCGGTTTTTCATTACCATGGATGACCGTCGTGTGTGCATAGTGCGGCGCCAAGGGGAGAGGACCAATCCTGCCAATGTTGTGGAGAGACACACCAGCGTTACTCCTGGCATCATGGTGTGGGGAGCCATAGGGTATGACTTCAGGTCATCTCTGGTAGTGATTCAGGGGGCTCTTATATCACAGCACTACATCAGTGACATCCTGTGTCTACATGTCTTACCCCTCCTGAGACAGCACCCTGGTAGAGTCTTTCAACAAGGTAATGCCCGTCCACACACCGCACGTGTGTCTATGGACTGCCTGCATCATGTTGAGGTCCTCCCGTGGCCAGCCAGGTTCCCCAATCTTTCCCCAATTGAACAGGTGTAGGATCATCTCAGACGTCAACAGACCCAGTGCTAATCTGCTGGATCTCAAGGGTCAATCAGCTGTGGGCAGACTTGCCGCAGGAGAGGATACAACGGCTGTACGACTCCCTTCAGCCCCATATCGCCGCATGTATCCAGGCCCGGGGGAGTGCCACACCCTAATGACATGGGACCAGCATTGTGCCCATGCTGCAAACTCTGTTGTCCGTTTCATCTGATATTATAATCATTGCGATACAGTCACATGACCTTTCACCTTTCACAGTCACATGACCTTTCATTGTTTCACCATGTGCATATTCATTTCATTTCCACCACTCTGTCTGGGTGCTTTACTTTTTTGTCACTGAGTATATGACACAGCAGCATTTGCCATTGTAGAGGCCTCACAAGACACCCCAAAACTGGGAAGATACCAACACTCTTTACCTTTGCTTAGTGGGGGAGCTGGTTCAGTGTGGCCATTGTCAAAAATTTTTTTCATGAATTCCACAAGGTGATCCTTCATTTTAGGTTGACTTTTCAAAGTGCATCGTAATGACTGGAGTTGATTGAGGGCTTGCTCCCTGTTATTGGGTAGGCGCTGTTTGGAACTGTGAAATGGCAATGGGGCTATCCATACGTGTGTACCGTTCTTTTTGAACTCGTTCTCCATTATGTGTAGGAAAGTTTCATCTTCGACTGATAGAGCAACTTTGTCGTCATTGGCAGACTGACTGAAAAGAGACTTTGCTAAATCTTCAACAGCACTACACTGTTGCTAGGTGAACTGTTCCTTCACACGGATGTGATTCTCATTTCCCATTTTCTAGGATGCTAGTTTTACAGGAGACTATGTAGGACCTGTGTGCTCCATCTACACAGACATTGCCATCCTAAGTCCAATAATTGTGCAAATGGTCCTTCTGGGGGTCCATTGTATCGGTGCTGTACTTGTGGGCACAGATTATGTCCCTTCAACAGAAGTATCTCTGCATCAGCATAAACTTGAGGGATTTTGTTAGCCATTGCTTTTAAATGGGGATGGGAACTTACAGCTTCGGGCGTAACCAAATTTGAAATCCTACCTCCCAGTACCAATTTGGGGACCCACTACAAGGCTGGCCGCATTTCGTCAATATGGGGAGCTACAACTAAAAACTGCCAATATCTCCTGACCTCTTTGGCTAATCCAAGTCAAATTTAGCAGAAATGTACTGGGACCAAGCCTGAGGTCAGACATATACTATGGCAGTCCTTAGTCATAAAACTCTGGCCACCATCAGCCAATCAATATCACCCTGCTGAAGGACTGCTGAAACCCTTCCAGTGATGCTTTAAATTACTGAACCCACGTTGGGTGAGGGGCAGCGTAGGGGTAGCAACGGAGAACCTCAATCAAGGGACTGATTTACCTTCTGTTTAAAACTCCAGCAGTAAGTCACTACCGAAAGGTAAGATGCCCATCTTTGTGAACTTCCAGAGGCTTCAGGAGTTTAGTGAGCTGTTTTACACCTCAGTTGTCATCAGGGGTGATATTGCACTGAGGGGGTTGTTAGATTCAGGTTCCATGTCCTGTACTCTGAGTTAAGAAGCAGAAGAGAAGCTTAAATCAGCAGGCCTACTTAGCCCTGTCAGTCCCTGAGAATGTGCTACTTATCGGGTGTGGCAGTTTAACTGCACAACCTAAATGCATCTATGATCTGGAGATCGAAGTCTGTGGTTCTCATTTCATTGTGCCCACCCTGGTTGTACCAGGTCAGCGCAACGAACTTATTATTGGCACTAACATTATTAAGCTTGTGCTGCAGAAGATGAAGAGGAGGAAGGAGTTCTGGAGACTTGTGTCTGCTGAACCCAGTGACCCTGACTGTGAGCAGTTCTTGGAGCCGTTGAGCTGTGTGTCTCGCTGGTCAGGTCCTGATGAGTCCGGTCTGATTGGGACTGTGAGACCCATTACTCTGCTCCTGCAGGAGGAGTTTTTAGTTTTTGAGTTTTTGAGGGGAGGGGGGGTTGCCCAGTGACGTTTGTGTGTCTATAGGCAGCACAACCATAGTGGAGCCTGTATCTACTCGATGTGGTCCCAGAAACATCTTAGTAGGGAAGCTTATCACTTTCATGTGGGGTGACCGATGGGTCCTTATGAAGGTGCTCATCCCATCCTACGACCCGGTCTTTCTACAATGGAACACGATTTGGACATTTTCCAGGGCACAAGTCAGCAGGGTCCCAGCACCTCTTGCCTTCCACCGAGCACCATCTATCTGTCTGATCCCGGTAGGTTGCACGAGGAAGCTGGCTTGGGTGACATTGACTTGAATGGGTATGAGATTTCTCAGGATGCCAAGTCATATCTGGCAGGCCTGCTCATTAAGTACAGAGACATCTTCTCCAAGGACTCTTTGGACTGTGGGGAAGTTAAGGACTTCGTCCACAGGATTCATCTCTCAACTGAAAGATCCTTTCAACTACCATATCGTCGAGTCCTGCCAGTGATTTACCAAAAACTGAGGCAAGTACTGGACGATATGGAGGAGCGCAAGATAATCCGCAAATCTGTGAGTGAGTACGCCTCCCCATTGGATATGGTGTGGAAGAAGAATGGCTACCTAAGGATTTGTACGTATTTCTGTTAGCTGAAAGCCAGAACTGTGAAGGATGCATACCCTTTGCCACACCAATCGGATTGTTTGGCAGCACTTGGGGGTAATGTTGCCTTCAGTACCATGGATTTAACATCAGGGTTCTAAAATGTCCCTCTCCATGAGTCTGATAAAAAGTATACAGCCTTCACGACACCTCTGGGGCTGTATGAGTACAATCGTCTCCTGCAAGGGCTATGCAACAGTCCAGCGTCCTTCATGAGGATGATGCTCAGCATTTTCGGTCATCTAAATTTTTCCAGCCTAATCTGTAACCTAGACGATCTCCTCGTCTTCGCACCATCTGAAGTGGAAGATCTGGAGAGGCTGGAGACAGTTTTCTGCCGACTCTGAGCAACTAATTTAAAATTGTCACAAAAAAGTGTAATTTAGTGAGGAGGTCTGTGAGGTTTCTCGGTCATGTGGTTGACAGCATGGGGCTTTCTGTCGACAAGGACAAGATTGAAACAATTACAGCATTTAGGAAAGTTGACCTGATGGAAAGTGATGGGGTTACACCTTGTCAGAAAAAGGTGAGGTCGTTTTTAGGCTTAGCCCTATATTACCAGCACTTCATCCCGAACTGCTCTGATTGCTAAGCCGCTTTTTGGCCTTACAGCTGGGGCAAAGCGAAGAGGAAAAACCGGAAAGGGTGGTAAGGCTGGTGTTTTCCTTCAGTTGACCCCTCAGGACTGGACCAAGCATTCGATTCGTTGAGGAGTGCCCTGGTGAATTGTGTGGCCCTAGCACATCCGGACATTGACAAACCATTTATACTGGCGGTGGATGCATCCCTCAATGGGTTGGGAGCGGTGCTAGCTCAGGTGCAAGAGGGATCGGATGTGCCAAGGCCAGTAGCCTTTGCGAGCAAATCACTCAGTTGAAGTCAGGCTAACTACCTTGTGTACAGACTGGAGTTTTTGGCACTTAAATGGGCAGTTTGTGACAAGTTTAGCCACTGGCTAACAGGGCACTAATTCACGGTATGGACTGATAACAACCCGCTCACGTATATTATGACTAAGCCAAAGTTGGACGCTTGTGAGCAGCGTTAGGTGCCAAAGCTGGCCCCCTACAATTTTGCCATCAAGCATATCCCAGGCTGGCTGAATGTGGTGACCGATGCATTGAGTAGGACCCCATTCGTGAAGCTCCTAAACTAGCGGCTGTTGTCCGAATCTTACCATGATGTGTTGACCGATGCATGTGACGTGTGGAGTGGTGTAGTCCAAGATGTCTTCCGCTTGACTTGTCACCCACAGGTTTCCATGCAGGGGGATGAGGTTTCGGCCTTATTGGATGCAGTCACAGAGTGGGGCACTGCATCGCGTCTGAGGGCGGTGAGTATGGCGGATCACATGTCAGATGTGATTGCCCCTGACCAACATAGATTATCTGCTTTTTCACTGGATGAGCTGCAGGCTCGCCAAAGACAGGATGTATCTATTGCGGCGGTAATCCCATATGTTCTGCAAAATCACAGACCAACCCGATGTGAGCGTTACAGAGAACTCTCTTCAGCCCTGAAACTGCATAGGCACTGGGGTAAACTCAGAGTGCACAATGGAGTCCTGTATAGAGTTTTCAAAGACCCCATCACCAAACGCAACAGATTCCAGTATGTCTTACCCAAGTCATTGTTGACTGAAGCATTTAGAGGTGTTCACGACCCCTCTGGCCATCAGGGACAGCCACGTACACTCAGTTTAGTGCGTCAGAGATTTTTCTGGACTGGCATGGAATGAGATGTCAGAGATTACGTCAAGAAATGTGGAAGATGTGTGCTCAGTAAGACACCAGAACCAGCTGTGAGAGCCCCAGTGGAGAGCACTAAAACATCTGCCCCATTGAAGCTGGTTTGTATTGACTTCTGGTCTGCTGAGGACAGATACAGCAAATCTGTCGACATATTAGTCATTACCAACCATTTCACCAAGCTGGCCCGTGCATTTCCCTGTCAGGACCAGACTACGAAGAGTGTGGCTCATAAACTGTTGGACAACTTTTTCTGCATTTACGGGTTCCCCGAACGCCTCCACTCAGACCAAGGACCTAGCTTTGAGAGTGAGCTGATAGCTGAGCTCCTTCAACTGTCCAGCGTGTCTAAATCGCATACCTCCCCCTATCACCCTATGGGGAATGGTGGTACTGAACGGTTCAATAGGACAACAGGGTAATATGCTGCAGTTGTTGCCACCTATGGCGAAGCAGAGATGGCCTCAATTGATCCAGACTATGACCTTTGTCTATAAATGTACTGTCCATGAGACCACGGTGTAGGAATTTATTAGCTCAAAAATAAATTTTGATCTCCACCAATGCATAAGGAAATTAATTAATATTTGATTATTAATTAATGGTTATTATTTGGTAATTATTTTACGTGAACTGTTTAGTTC
>JAAGVU020000492.1:0-11662 GCA_011763525.2 Mormyrus iriodes | reverse complement strand
TTGGGCTCCCCCTTTGAGTCTGGTTCCTCCCAAGGTTTCTTCCTTCTAGGGAGTTTTTCCTTGCCACTGTCGCCTCTTGCTTGCTCACTGGGGGCTTTGGGCGGGGATCATGTAAAGCGCTTTGAGACAATGTACTGTTGTGAAAATGCGCTATACAAATAAAATTGAATTGGATTGAAATGAATTGAAATAATAAAAAGTTACTACACAGGGTACTGTACTGTCCCTTGAGCTGAAGAACCACTGAAACCGTACAATGTTTTCACTAGAGTCCCAAAGTAGTGTGTGTGTTCATTATTACCTAACATTGCATTTAATACAAAATGTTAATATAATAGGCTTTACGGCAGTCTGTTTATACGTATGAGTTGCCTGTAAGTTGGACGTTCTTTATTTGGGGACTGCCTGTAACTTTGGGCATAATAATAACACTTTATTTGCCATTTGCACAAGCTCACATGAATTCTGGGATTTTCACATACACCACAAAGCTTGGGGTCAGAGCACACAGTCAGACACTTTTCAGCAGAAGTTTTCATGGTTAAGGACTTCAAGAACTCGGCACCGATATAATCATTCTGCTGGCTACAGACATAGGCACTAACCCTACCCCTAACCCACAGAGCCACAAGGAGCCTTCAGTAAGGCACAGGGTGAAGATGTCAAGAAAATAATTGGGAGCTCTGTCGTTGTGATAATCAGTTCAGTAGACAGTGTCCCTGCTGGAGGTCAAATGCCAGTCTGTGTCCCAAATATCATACCCTCGAGTCACCCAACCTCTCTCACCTTTTAGTCATCTGGACCAGCGAGGGCAAGGGAGTGATCATGTGACCCATCCTTCAGCCCACCACAGCTCCTGGGTGTACCAGCTTCTGCCTCGCCACCCACAGATGGAGAGGGAGCAAAGGGGCGGAGTTTGGGTCTGACGCCTGATAGGCTGCTGGTCGTCCTGACCCCCGTATGTCACAAGGTCACTGAGTTGTTACTAAGTTATAAATTTGAAAGAGACTGGTCTAGCTTAAGTGCCACATCATTATTTTTCCATGGCAACCTGGACAAAACCCCTGATGGTGCTTCTCTGAAATGTGATTACCTCATCTATTTCACTGTTTTTTGGGGTTTTTTTAATCACAGATGCCCACTTTTTGTTATAACTTCACAAAAAAAATCAGTTTTTCCTCTATTTTCTTTTACTTTGAGCTACAGGCAATAAACACACAAATAAATGAAAAGATCACAAACTTCCAAAGCTTTTCTGACTTCCACAACTTTTCCTTTCTTAAATGCTCAATTCTCTGTTAAAAGTCACAGCATTTCTAATGGAACATTGATCGAAATCTGCTCTGGGGCTCCCCCTTTGGGCCTTGCTGATAACAACAGCACAACAACAGCCTTGAAGGTGACATAGATTTGGATCAATATGGCCACCTGGGCTGCATACCCCAGGAGCAGGTTCATAGAAAGTTTGATGGGACGCTTTTAATGCCTGAAAAGAACAGAGTAGCTGAGTGATTGTATAAATAGCACATTGATTGGCTAAAACACATCAGGTAGCCTATATTAATTCTGAAGGACTTCTTCTTTGGTACATTCACAAGGCAAATTCAGTCTTGCACCTGACAAACAAAAGAGCTGTTACACTGATGTTCCCAACTCGTTTTATCCCAAGATGAAAGTGGTGGTGTATAGGGCTTTAACTGAAACAGCAAGTGCCTGGCTTAATATATACTGACCAGCAGGTTCACATCCTTTGCCTCCACCAATCATCTACACTGGAGTCTTTTTCCTGCAGAAGTCCCATCCAATCAGCAGCCCTGAGTCCTGTTGCATTCCAGTTCCCTGTAGTCTTCTGCGCAATAGGCTCAGACCGTTGTTCAGAAAGCCTGGCAGCTTGGGAGAGACGATTTGCTTGATCTTGGTGCAATAAAACCAGTTTAATCACATCCATTGATTCTTTCGTGACAGCATCAAATCGGCGTGTTTTTTTGTGAACATGCTAATCAAAGGCGCAGTGGTACAGATCTATGTTTACTTTTTACAAACTGCCAGGTACACTACGGTACACTGTCAATGGTGTTCTAACATCTAAAAGCCAAACAATCATAAAGTGATCATATTGTTCCGAAAATTACTTTGAGGCTGATTAAATACACTCTGTGTCTGAGATTAATGTATATGTTCAATTTATTCTGAACATTTTAATCAACCAAACTGACCATCTGTTTAGGGAACGCAACAAAATCTGGAAAGCATGGTTGATGTTCTGCATCTTAATAATTATGTCATTAATCCATAGACATATGCTGATGCAATTTCCAGGTAAACTGTTGGAAGAGGCTGGAAAAAAATCAGATCAGAGACTTAAACGGCATTAAAAAGGAAGGATGCTGAGGAATCCTACCAAGGGCACAAACTGTCTAGACATTCAACAGCACCAGAGTTTCAGTCAGAGGGTGGATGACAGAAACAGCAACGACGATGTAAAATGTAAAAACATGAAAAATGGAAGACAACGCCGCCGGGCCACGCATGGTCTGAGCAAAACATAAAAGACCACATTTATGAAGTGGCTTGGGATGAAAATATCCAGCTTTACAAGAAAGCAACCTTCTCTTTTACAAAATGGCAAGAGAGTAGGTATTCTTGTAGGGTAATCTTCCTCGATATTCTCTCTAGTTAGGTCCTCACTCCATGACAGACCAGCACTAAGAGACCAGTTTGCTTTTACAGACAAACTAAATTCATAGGAAATGGGTATTTCTAAATGTTTTAGAAGGTTTCCTCACAGGGCATTGTTAGCTAGCAGGAACTATCCATACTGAAATTCTTTCCGCCTTGTGTTTATATGTGTCCTGTCCTGGTAATTGTAATCTCCTGTGGTCTACTGCCCAAAGTAAGTGAGATGATCTGGATCGAGGTGCTTGGCATCTGTCTTGCATGACTTTGCCACAATAAAACCAGTTTAATCAAACTCATTGATTCTTTTGTGATATTCTTTTTTATAAACAGGCTAATCAAAAGGTCAGTGGCACAGATCTATGTTTAATTAAATAAGCGCCAGTCGCACAATGGTACAATCCCAATGGTGGGGGAGGGAATTTTGGGATTAATAAACTCAATCAGATGAGGGACACACAACATGCACTGAAAAGGTGTTTCATAAACTATCTTTGATCCGATTCTTGAAGGGATTCTTTATTAAAGAGTGGTTACAAAACCTACTGTCTCTCGGCCTTTTCTTGCCTTTTCTTTTCCAATATAACATGAGACATCCCACGGCACTAGGTTAGGATTAGAGTTATGCCCATAGAAATGAACGCAGAGTCCCCAGATGGACACGAATATGTGTACTGTGCGAGCTTGTGTGTGTGTGTTATTATGAATATATTACATTGTGGGGACTAAATGTCTCTACAATGTGATTAAAAACCTGTTATTTTGACATTGTAGGGACCATTTTTTCGGTCCCCATAAGGACAACCTATAAAAAAAACAAATTTATAAAAAAAATCTTTGACTGCAATTAAAAAACAAAAAATTCCAAAAGTCTTGTATTTTGTCTGGTTACTTATGGTTAGGTTTAGGGCCAGGTAGGGGTTAAAGTTATCACTCTTGGTATTAGAGTTTTTCCCATAGAAATAAATGGATTGTCCCCACAAAGATATGAATACAAACGTGTGTGAGTATGTGTGTGTGTGCTCTCTGATGGACTAGAATAGCCTCGTGCCCTGTGGTGCCCTGCTATCTTGTACAAAATTCAGTTATAGGATGGCTGCATGGATAGATGGATTTTGCAAAGTTTTGGTGACTCAGAGAAATCCTAATCCATTTGTGACATGGTCTGTAGAATAATGGTCAGGTATCTTTCAGTGGCACAGATAGATTACAGTCTTCATTGAGGAGGGAGATGTTTTCTGAGGAACCCCATTCGTCCATCAATAAAGTGTTTTCCTCTACAGCTGCGGTGCTTCTGTTGGTATCTATTGGAGTGTGACAGATTTTTCTTCTTGCCAATAGCAGGTGTATTAAAAGTAATGAGAAAGCCTAATGTTGACAATCTGTTAATGTCAAAGCACCATAACGAGAGCGAAAGGGGTGAAAGACAAAAGGATTGGAGACAAAGGTTAGAAAAGGGCGAATTACTGGCCGTCACAAGCACAGAGGATATTTTCCATCTGAACGCACAGTGCTATTTCATGAAATACCCTCCCCATGTGAGCCCTTCAAATACATATTTTATTGATTATCAAAAACACACCTGTTTTTTTTTTAACAACAGACGGATTATAAATAATATGCATCTCATGTGTGGATATACAACGACTCGAGGACTCAGTCAGGCAAAACACAAAGGTGGAAATTTGAAAAATCGACCGGTTAAAAAACAATGCAGCGTTAGTACATGACAAAACTCGCCTCGCGTTTCGAAATAGTGTATATTGCATATAGTATAGATTAGAACTGGAAGTGTCTGAAGAGGACTCATTTAAGTTAAACTAAACCTTCTTTACAGGCCAGAATGGTCATTGTCCAAAGTGAGACATCATCCACAGCTATACCGCCGGTGAGATAGGCAGGCTAACTGGCCCATGTTGGAGTCTGAGGACATTTCTTGTAAAGGGGATTCACCAAAACCTTGCTCTCTCCACCTGGAAGACGGGTACAATTCTTCCAGGCAGGAACCGCGGGCCGTACAGGGACTCTGTCAGCACAAATGCTCACACTTTTAATGCCAAAAGGTCTCTGATTCATAGATCCTCAGAAGGTGGTCCCAGGTTGGACGAATGAGCAGGTATAAATGATGACTGAAGCAGGTAAGAGAATCTGCACTGACGTTTTTTTGCCCCTCAGTGCCGGATCTTTTTCTTTCTGATCTGGTTCTTCTTGCAAAAAATCGGGAAATAGTGTTTTAGGTTCTGGTAGCATATGGTGCTGCTGTTGAACAATCTTTGGATGGCCTTTGCGTCTTCATAACACAAAACGAAACCCCATAGCAGCAACACACTTTATGGATTCATCTCTTGTTTTCACACAAATACACGAACGAAAGAATCCATGACATCGACCCCCTGTGTTCTTTAGGCTGAGTGTGTACTGGTAATTGATCACCTGCATCCTGCCAGCCAAATGAACACTGGTCACTCATCATCTCTTTGAAACCCCAAAACTATTATATAACAAAATAAACTGATGTTCTCCAGAATTAAAGGACTCTTATGCACTGTGGCTGTTCCAGTTTAGTCTCAGCTAGACATAAATCTATAACTTATTTTACAGTTTAATGCAGTGCAACCCACACAATCCTGAAACAACGTAGTGCAGAATATTGGATATCAACATAATTTCTTATTATATATATATATATATATATATATATATATAATCTTTATACCTAAGTGATGCGTCCCTGCACAAAATTAAGTTTAAAATTCATAATATGCATGACATCATTTGTTACAACATTTTTTTTTTTTTTTAGAAATCCAAAATATCAGAATTAGTACATCTATTCAATTATTTCTCCTACTAGTTCAGTAAACGGACATTTATGGCCAGCAAACTGTCACATGACCTGTCACGTGGCCATGTGACTCCAGGCCAGCATTCCAACCACAGTCAGCTGGACTGCTGAGGCCATTGGCAATGTGGAGGTTGGCCAACCACTCAGAGTGTAACAGCTTTCCTCTTAGGGACAGGCACTCATTATTGGGTCAAAATTTGCAGTCTTCTCATACTGAGTGTGTACTTTTCATGTGACTATCATTGTTGATCTTCTCCCCAAGTTCAGGTAGTATATATAAAATTATTAACTCTAGAGGCATATAAGTGGTCACCTGTATCTCCATCACACAGGTCCCTCTGTTGCTATCCATGTTGTTGGTCAGTTGTGGTTTTGATTGCGAGGGACCATACCCTTGGGATAAGGTCCAGGGGTGTGAACCCCGGCTGTGACATCATAAAGGAAGTGTGTGTCCATATAAATCCAGCAGGCTTCCCCCGGTCCAGTGATCTGTGCTATGTCCTGCGGGGTGGGTGGGGGCAACATTCCTTGGTGAGACGATGGATCCTCACTTCTGATGCTGCTTCAAGCTGAAAAGAGAGAAATGGCACAAGGTTGCTTCTCACTGTCCCCAAGCCTATTTTCCCTACCTAAAAGTATGCTCCACACAGCATAATCAGGAGCTCCTGCTATTCTGCCCCATAGGTGCCCTATTCCAAGACAACAGGAAAGTTTTCCTATTACTGCAGCCGGGTGCTTATTGAAACAGTTCAGGCTAAGCACCCAGCTCAAGGGGACAACAGCAGTGTCCCAGCAGAGAAGGACACCAGATGCCATCTGGGTCTGGGCCCGGTTTTCTTAACCATTACCCCTTACTGCCGAAGGGGAAACCCTTAATGAACTGTGCATGTTTCTGTACAGCGCTGCAAAGCAAGATGAGTAAATTGCTTTTTCTAAAACTTTTTTTTTGTGTGGTGAAATGGGCCAAGTAAGAAGTTGTGGGTGAATCTGACTGGTGGGGGCCATAGTTTGAGCATCTGCCCCACTATCTCTTTGGAAAGATGAGAAAATATAGAAGGGGGAACACAAAGGAGGGAGAGTGAAAGGTGAAAACCTGTGAGGGGACCATAGGTGGGGTTTACCAGCACTCTAACTATGGGCTCCTACAGTTTGGAGGCCCCCTGGTGGCCACAAAGAATCACTTGAGGTGGGCTCCAAAAATAACAAACCTGCCCTCGACCATAAGGGCAGATTTGAAATGAGTTGCCAGAATGTGTGTTGAATTATAGTAAATTTTGTAGTATAGTAAATATTGAAGACGGGCTATTTTCTCCGTGTTGGCTATTTATTTATGAAAGCACTATATTTGACTATCAGTTTTCTATGGCTAGACTTTCCAACACTGCAGTTTAAGAAATGAATCAGATCAGAGATAAGTAGGAGAAAGGGTGGCCCTAGGAATAGCCCATGTTCATCTCTGAGAAGCGTCATTTCCAGCTGGAGGGGCTTTGAATGCATGCAATAATAAACATAGATCCGGCCAGTAGGGAGCCTTACTAAGGTCTCTTAGCAATTCTTGGTTTTCCCACTGTTGGTTCCCCTCTTCCTCTTCCTAAAGCCTCCGGTTTTCATGCTCCCAAAACTCAACAGATGGATTTAAACTAGTCGTCTGAAAGATTTCCAGAACAACTACAGTCAAGTGCTGATTATTGGCTTGGATGGACAGGATCTGCCATTACCTGGGCGCCCATATGGTTCTCTAAAACCAGCATCGATGTGGGAGGTTGAACCGGCAAACCATTCCAACTGACGCATCTGAGGGCGCCACCATTAAAGCCAAACGGAACGTTTCAAACTCGTCCACTCCAGGTGACACCATTGTTCAACATTTAATGAAAATAAAACACGGTTTGTCAAATCACCTTCAGGAAATGGGTAAAGAAACGTCCTCTCCCCCAGACCTACACTGCTGTCACCCCGAATCGCCGTGGTTTTCTACTTTAATGAAGAAAGACTACCACAGGATGGAGTGGTTGGCACAAACAAATCTGCACCTGCCTATCAACATTAAAGCTAGCCTGGCTCAAATCCTCCTGAGTCCAATATGGGGCATGTCGCACTGGCTGATTACAGCTGAGGGGCAAATTTACACCCGTTCCCCTCATTCTGAAATGTTATTAAGGGGGGGAGTGCTTAAATAACATGATCGCAAGCTTAGCCTAGAGCCAGGAGAAACACACGGGGCCAAGAATCATACTAGTATCTCCACAGTTTCCGTGAGCCGCTTGAGAGTCTGTGATCTTTAATGAAAAATAATGTTACACGCTGTGGATCTCTCCTTGCGTTTTGGAAGGCGAAACATAGGGGCAGGGTGCCCCAGACAGAGCACACAGACAGTAAGCACAATCCCCGTCGCCTTGGCAACCCCCAGGCACCAGACAATGTGGCCCAAACCTCACTAAGATGAAGTTCGGGGCACTGCCAAGAATAAATTCCTTTTCCAGAAAGTTCAGACTCCTAAAATTGGGGGGGGGGTGGGCGAGGATTTGTCCTGGCAGGCCGAACTGTCACAGCAAGGTACCTAAAATTCATTGTCTCCTGGCCCAGTACCCACATGACCTGTCGAAACATGAAAATTTAAAATTCCAACTCTCATCAATTCAAAGAAAATATCAGGTCTAATAAGCTTTTTAAGGGGCAACAGGACCTCCTTGGTTTGGCAGAAAAATAATTTTTCTATATTCTTCTGTGATATTTATCCGTTACATGAGTCTAATATAAAAGCTTTCTCATTTGACTTGCACTCATGATCGACATAAAACAATAAAACACTCAGCGGCCACCTTATTAGGTACATGTTTGTGAACACAAACAGCCAATCACACAGCGGCAGCTATATAGCGCACAGACAGGGTCGGGATGCTCTGCTCCTGGCTGGCTACGCATTAGAATTACTAAGACGTGTGATCTAAGTCATTTAAAATGTGATGCGGTTCTTGGTGCCAGACGTGGGGGTCCCAGCTTCTCAGAAAGAGCCCCCCTCCTGGGATTTTCACACACTGGTGTCGAGAGTTTGCAGAGAACAGTATAATAAACAGAAAACATCCAGTAAGCAGCAGTTCTGTCACCTTGTTAATGAGAGAGAGTCAGAAGAGAACTGCTCAACTCGTTTAAGCTATCAGGAAGGCCAGAAATGCAAATCAGGAGGCCACTGAGTGCGTGTGGTGTTGTATAACGGCACATATGTTCTTATTGTGTAAAAAAACAAAAAGTCAAGAAATATTCAGCAAAAATGTTTGGGGGTAAAATGAGTGCCAAAATGATTTTTTAAATCACCTCTTCAATCTAGGGAGAAGAATAATTTCAGCCACAGTTATATTAAATTACAGTCACCACCAGTTTATGAAGCAGCGATTTTGGGTGATGGGAAGGTCTTTGTCAATGGTACATGTGAGGGTATCTGATTAGGGCACCATGGCAACCAAGCAATCGTCCACCTCCCAGGTGGATAAAGGGATTTCACGTTGCAGCACCACGAATGTGTGTAAATTAATGTGTGTGCACGTGTGTGTCTGTGTGTGTGTGTGTCTGTGTGGGTTATGTATATATTATATTATGGGGACGAAAAGGGGATCAAATGGAGATGAAAACGTTTTGTGGTCCTGGATTAAAAAAAAATATGCGAGGAAGGTATGGCTTACAGCTGCCGGATTCTTTCAGTTAAGATGAACAAATAAAAGTCCTCTGAGTGTGTTCAGTGCAGCCTCTGGCCTTGTTGGTGTAGCTTATTGATGCTAAACCAACTGTTTCATCTTTCAGGGGGGAGGAAGGATGGACAAGGAGGGAGGCTCTGACCCATTCTTCTCCCGTCTGAATGAGAGTACTGCTTGTGATGTGTAAAACATCTCCAAAGCCAGGTTCCTCACTGCTGAAACATACACAGCCACTAAATCCTTACAGCCAAAGGGACCTCCCCTCCCTATGGTCCTCCACTTTATCTCTCACGCCCTTTCTTCTTCTGCCATGGCTTTTAAGGTGCCCCACCTGCAAACACTGATATTTTTTGCCCTTATATAAAGAGTGCCCAGAGACCGGGGACGTGTCCCTGCTGCTTTATCTAGGGGAAAAACACATGAGATGAGGGTGAAACGGGTCGCTTGCGTGCTACTGCTCACCGCCAAGGCAAAGCACAGCGCAAGACGGAATGGAGAGTCGCACTGCAAATTAAACTTTAATGCTAGTACTTGCGAGAGCGACAGCTTGATGCTGGCGGGAGTTCTTCACCGTCGCTTTTGTAGCTTGCTTATTCTGCCAGACAAGCCGCATAATTCGTTTTCAGGAGATGAGAAGACCACTGATAGATTAATGGAATAGATTCTGCTCCAAGAAGAGTAGGAATGCAGTGACGCCCGAGCACACTGCCTCCTGCGGCCGCTTTAGCCTTTTGCTTCCCCGGCCCTGGGGCAACTCTGGGGCAGAGAGTGCAGACAGCTGCCGTCCCATTCTGGGATTTCCGCCTCAAGCCTGCAGGGTCCAACTCAACCACAGAAACTACATGGTCCCTAACGCACACTGAGAGCAGTATGGTCAGTCAGGTAGAATAATAATAATAACTGATACTTTATTGATACCCATGAGGAAATTCTCTTTTTTTTTGTTTTACACCTCCCCCAGTTTGTTCTCTGTAGGTGAGAGCAAGCTGGCCACGAAGGGCAGCCACCCATAGCAGCACAGAGGGAGCTGGGGGTTAAGGGCCTCCCTCAAGGACCCGCAGATATGCCAAGGCCGGGGCTTGAATCAGCAACCTTCCGATCACAGGCACAGAGGCTTAGCTCACTGAGCCACACGCTGCCCCCAGAAGAGAATGAATTGACAAAAGCATCCCCCCCCAACCCCACTACCGGTGAACTGATATAGAGAGAGAAATTGAAACAGCATACGTGTCACTCTAGTTCTTGGGATGTGGATGAGGGGAATCCACAGTCACTTTGGTCCCCCAAGGTCACCACTAATGCTAAATTAGTAATGAAAACATATTACACTTGTTATATACATTTTAATATTTTGGTTGATTGTGCATGATAACAGGATGTATTTCCCAAATATCATTCCATTTTCATTGAATTTTTGAGTACATAATGTCAGTTCAGTTGACGGTATAACATTAACTTTTTGATATCCTGAATCCTGGGGCCCTCCTCCTCTTGCTCCCATCATTCTCTCTCCATTGCTTTTTCCTTGCTGCTGAATCACTTCCTTATCCGATCGGTTATGGCCCACTAGCACACCAAACACACTGTAAACTTCCCTTTGAGTTAACAAGGAAAAAAGTCCTAGATGTGCAAGTTGGGCCTCTTGCACACCCCCCCTCATCATCCTCCCAAAACCTGCCCCTGCCCCATCTCATCCTAAAATGATCTACTGGCCCAGCATGACTACTCCCACTAAGAGATAAGAGGTACCTAATCTTCTGAGGGCAGCTAGGAGATAAGGGCCAGTGACGTCAATGCAATGGATGAAGAGTCTCGCCTTTGATGCGTACAACAGAGCGGAGCGGGGTGGAGCCATCGTATCATATAGACAAAATTCACAAAAACAAAGTTTCTTGGCAGCTTCCGGCTAGGACTTTTAAGTAGCTGTATGTATGTGTGGGTTAGCTTGTTGGCTGTGTAGTACGGGGAGCTAAATTCTAAGAGCAGAGAGATGAGTGATTCCATGCAACACTTTGTGTGACTCGTTGATAGAGACACGACGTAGCTGGGATGTTTACGTCAGAGAAGGACAAAGGCAGTTGGCGAGGAGACAAAGGCACCTGCATTATTTTCCATTCTCACTACAGCCCACAGAGCCCAAACGAGCCAATGGGCTCCTGTCAGGAGCAGGCCGAGTCCCAGGTCACCCCTCTCTGTCCTCTGTGGTTCCATCTAAGAAATGGACGAAGGCCAGGACACACAAGTGGCAGTAAGGCTGAGCAGGAAGAGAGGCCTGGACTATAAATACTCTCAGCCTAACTAGTTAGGTTGTTAGCTGAGTCCATGTGGGGGGGGGGGGGGGGGGGGGGGGGGGGGGTGGGGGGGGGGGGGTTGTGGGTTGGCCACCTGCCCTGTCCCGGGAAGGGTGCCTCTGTGCTCTGACCCGCGACCCCCCCGGGGACCCCAGCTG
>JAAGVU020000491.1:1436-11663 GCA_011763525.2 Mormyrus iriodes | reverse complement strand
TGTGATACGTAATCAGTGTCAAACACATACAACTCAACCTACTGCTGTGTAGTGTACGTATCTGCCAATTGTTTATGTATTATCCGCAATAGAAAATGATTTTCAACTATATTATCTGGGGTGTTCTTCATTTTCTTCGGATAAATACATCTTATTTCTGTTTCTACATTCTGTTGGTATGGCATACATGTAAGATGAAGGTGTTTTTAAGGTATAATTTTACCGTCATTGTCACATTCTCCACTGTCGGGTGGCTGCCCGCATGTACAGAGGATCCTGCGTAATGCTGCCAGGCAGGACCAGATGAGCTCTTTCGGATTGTCTGTGAATGAAAGAATACGTCTACATTAACCCCCGTGTTATTTTTGGTGTTGAAGTTACCCCAGTCCATTTTCAAAATGAGGATAAATTCTATAGACTCTAGAATTTAGAACGGAAGAAGTAAAATACACAAGGGTTAAATGCATAAGAAACATATTTAACGTTTTATATTTATACAATCATATGTAATGTTGCCGAGTCGTACATTCCGCGTCCACGATTATAAGCCGGACAGCGCTACTGCTGCTGCACCGCGTACAAAGTGACAAAAAAAGACAGAAAATGTGGACGGTCTGCCTGCTTTTGTTTGTGGATCCAGCCCAGGAAGTTTCGCTCATGAAAGTTTAGCAGCGATTAAGCCACCAAATTATTTCAAATACCCGCGACTCTGAGCAGGCTAAGCAGTGGGTAGACAAGCCAGGGCTGCCAGCTATCACGCATCTGCCGTGACACTCACGCTTTCAGACTCTCACGCTCATTGACGAAATCTTACAGCAAATCTATATTATTCCATTATAAACCTAAAATGAGCTAAATCAAAAGGATTGGGGTAGCTTGCAAACCCTACAGACTATTTACAAGATAATGAAACTGTTACATACTTGTAAAGGAATTTTCTTGAATTGACAATCTTACTCTAGCCAGCTGACCAAAGTTGGCAACCCTTAGACAGACCAACTATATAAAACACCGATCGCAAATGAAACTATATTAATATGCCCGAACTTACTGCTATAGGGTCCGCGCATGCCGGCGTTTATCGTCCGCGTCTTTTTCTGAGCTGAGAGCTGGACGCGTAAATTTACACAAATGCCCCTCCTATTGCTTTACTGCTGATTGTTGTATCACTCTAGGGGCGGGATAGAAGTAAGACGCGAGATTTTCCAGAGGGCCGTCCTTAGACGACTATACTGTGTGTTCTTCTAATCCTCAGTTATACAACTACGAGTTGAATAGTTGGAATTGCAATTTCCATTCGTCAATACATCCAGATTATCAGTCAAGACTCGCATCGTTTGTTCGGGACGACAAGATATAAACTGGTAACTGACAAATAGTTCAAAACGTACATTAAAAAATGTTAATAACTTAATAAATAAATTATTTATTTAGTAAAATAAATTATTGCTATATTTTTTTTAATCCGAATAGCAAACTTGCATGTGAACCCATCGATTTTATTATTTCCCATTTAAAATAATAATTATTTATTTATTTTTTTGTTGTTGTTATTGTTATTATATATAAAATAAGAAATATCTTAATGATTGCCCTTATATTGGAGAAAATTTGATGCAGGGCACTATAGTGGTCTAATCGGTCCCAAATAGTACCCTTCCAGTGGAAAGAGTGCCATTGTGAAAAGCAGATTAAATAATGTACCCTCAAACTGCCCTGTAATGGAGAGTGTGGTAGAGAAGTGAAAAAGAGAGTAAAGGCAGAGTGGACTGGAGGAGAAGAGTGGCAGGAGCGATGTGTGACGGAAAGGTGTCTGCAAGAATGAAAGGGAAAGTGAAAGCGGCTATGACGTATGGTTTGGAGGCGGTGGCGCTGACAAACAGGGAGGAAGCCGAGCTACCGCCGGTGAATTTTCGTTTTGCAGGGTGGTAGGGGAAGGCTTATTAATATTCATGAATAAGCGCTCCCGATTGGCCAATTAATTAATATTTATGAGCGAAGTGGTACCCGATTGGCCAATGAACATGCTCCCATGGACAAGTGCTACCTGTTTTTTGTCCCACCTGTCTAAGCTCTAAGGCATTCACTGGCCAATCAGGGAGCCACCTTCTCCCGGGGACAGTTGAAGAAGCTGCGGTTCTAGTTGGGAGTGACGTGCATGCATGTCCGTAGCCAGCTATGAGGTCACCGAGGTTTCGAAGCCGAATACAACTTGATAAACAATCAGCGGCTGAGACCTACTCCTCCGGGACATGTGCAGCAATTGGAATTTACGTACGTCGGCGGCAGCTCTGTAGCCAGATCGTTTGTAAACTGGCAGGCCCGTAGCATTCGATAAGACAAAGCAATGATCGTTATGCCATTATGTGTAAGAAACGTTTAAGACAGTTACCTCGTACTGAGTCTGGTGTAGAGTACACACACACCACACTGAGAGTGTTCCAGGTTAACAGTTTAAAGACACAGACAGACGGAAGGTATGGCCACATTTGTGCCCATAGAAGATCTGTGTTTTTATGTGGCGGTGGGGGGAGTCAACATACAATAACAAAATAACTGAATTGGTGCAACTTACAATAAAATAAATTTATTGTACATAGCAACAAGTCTCTTTTTATGTATGTAATGTTTATACCAACCTCCTCTCAACATCAGTCCTCCCCCAGATGTCACTATGGCCCAATACCAATGTCCCCACTAAGGCCGAAGCCCTGAACGTTCACAGGCTTAATTAACATCACCTGGTGGGTGATTGAGTGCGAGATGCTGCAAGGACTTAAATTAGTCTAAATAGGAATGGAACAACATGTTGCGACATATCAGGTTACCTTGACAATGCCAAAACATGTTCCTTACTATTGTGGGTTTGGTACTTTTTTCTTTACGATTTGCACGGCCATGACACTAATGGAACTGACTGCTTAATTTGAACGAATTCCAGGCTATTGTCTTACAGCATGGATAAGAAGAAATTGTCAAATATCAATTTACAGTTTTTTGCCAAAATAGCATCATTAAGCACTAACTAAAAGAAATGGATTGTTCACCGTTTATGTTTCAGACTTCCCCTGGTAATCCCGTGTTTCATGCCACAACGCTATGAACTGTGGGTAATTCCCTTAGGCAAAGTCTGCATAAATGTGGTCATATGGAAATTGTGTATAAAGGGCTCAAAAATAATAATAATAATAATAAAGAACTACTTAAAACATTTTTTGCAGCGTTTATTTCGTTAAACCCATGACTTGAGTGCATTGAGTAGGCTATTAAGTAGAAATGTGTCCGGACGATCAGCTATGAGCACATGCAGTTCAGTGTCTCATATCTTTCTAACATGTTTATAAAATGTCTTAGTTCAAACTGCAGTTGTCTCTCGGAAGGTCCATCTCCATATTCTGCCAATTCTGTAACGAATCTCCACTACTTCCCAAAGCCTGTGGGTTGCAGGAGATGTTATTCCGCTTGTCGAATATTTTTTTTTATGTGACATTACTATCTATATTATATTTCATTATTAAAAAATTAAATGACGTCTTGAGAACAAGCTGCACTGATACATAAGCCTTAAATAAAAACCCACTTGTTTCGACAACAAGCCAAAGCTGTCACGTTCAGCCCCGCCCAACAGGTCTTTTCCTGCTGTTTCCCACAGGCGGGGCCGCTAATCAGCCACGCTTGTTAGGGTCACCTCGTATTCATACCTCATGTTAATCAGTCACAGGTGCCCCTGGTTTCCTCCCTTATGTGCCCTTGTATAAAACTCCCCTGATTTAGTAGTCTTTTGTTGGTCATTGTTGTACTCTGTTGTAAACCATTGTACATCTGTCATTACATGTCCAAGTAGAGTTAGTCTTTGCTTGCGCTACCACCAGCACGATTAAACGTCCCCTCTCAGGGTTCACCATCACTGTATGCCTCGGTGTCCAGTCTGTCAGCGTCATGCCACGCCGTTCGACCCGCAGCCGTAACATAATGACCAACCTTACAGTGTGCTCCATAGCGGAGCTGGATCCACGTGTCCCGTGCCTACCGGAGAATGCCCATCTGCAGAGCTCTGTCTTGTTGGCACGTGAATCCTGGGCTCTGGTCCAGCCACTAGAGCTGGACTACACGCCCTGGTTCGGAACCCGTGTGGCCCGTAAATGCTCCCAAGCCACCGAGGACGCCATTCCCCAGATCCCCAAGGAGCTAAGAGGCATCAGGGGTTCGGCGGTTCCTCTAGCCCCTTGGGTCTCTCCATGGGGACCTTCTCCCTTGACCGGACTCGATGAGGACCTGATCCAGGAAGCCCGGGACCTCATTCAGGTACTGGAAAAGGAGAAGAGGGAGAAGGCGCAGTCCGGAGATCCCGCCGAGCCGCGGGCTCTCCTCGCGGGTTCTGCCGAGCCAGGGTGGCTTACTCCAGCCGGCGCTTCGCTGCCGATCAGGCAGCTCACACAAGCCGGCACGCCGCCTCAGTCGCCAGGACGGCTCTCGCCCGCCGGCCCGTCGCCCCAAAGGCGCAATTTAGCCGGCTCGCCGCCGTCGCCTGGACGGCTCCTTCCAGCCCAGCTCTCCGTGTCACCCCCCGACTCTGGTCCCGTGCCCACAGCCGTCGCATCACCCCCCGGTTCCGTTCCCGCAGTCACCTTGTCGCCCCCCCGGCTCCAGTCCCGTGCCTGCGGTCTCCGCTCCACCCCCTAGCTCCGTCCCTGCGGTCTCTGCTTCACCCTCCAGTCCTGCAGTCCCCTTGTGTCCCACTAGTCCCAGCCCTGCAGTCCCCTCATCTCCCTCCGGTCTCCTCATCGCCCCTTCCTTCGCTGCACCCGTGCCTGCCTCCCCGGCAAGCACTGTTTTCCCCTCAGCCTCCCGATTTTCCTTCCTCCTCGTTGGTCCCTGTCCTACACTCATGGCCCTGGCCCTCAGGGCCGGCTACACTCCCTAGGGGCTCCTCTCCAAGTCCCTCCGGTCCCTTCTCCTCTCCCGGCCTTGGTCCCTCCTGTCCCATCCCATTTCCCGGCCATTGCTCCTCGGGTCCCACCTCCGGGTTCCAACCCCTGGGTCCCGGGTCCTTTCCCTTGGGGGTCCCCAGGTCCTACCGTCGCTCCCCGGGTCCCACTTCCGGGCTCCAACCGGTGGGTCCCGGGTCCTTTTCTGGGACTCCCCAGGTTCCACCTCTGGCCACCTTTGTCCCCCATGTCCCGCCTCTGGTCCCCTCCTCAAGTCCAGGGGCTCCGTTTCCGACACCCCTGGATTTCCTTCGTTTGTTTCCCCAACTGGGGCCCATTCCCCAGGGCCTTCTATCTCACCTGTCTGTCTGTGTTCAACTGTTGTCCGTCTGCCTGTCGGTCCTGTCTCTGGTGTTCTCAATGTTTGTCCCCCGTGGTCCCTGATCTTGGCCCAGTCTCGTCCCGTCCGGTCCAGTGTCTTAGGTTTTATCTTTGTGGCCCTTTTGCCTGTCCGTCTCGTCCAGTAGTGTCTTGTCCATAGTCCCTCCTTGTCCTGTCGGGTTCTTGAGTTTGTGTCCGTCTTTGTCCCATGGTCTGTTTTAGTTTGGGTTCTGTTCTGGTTTTTTCCCCAGGTCTTCCGTATGGTGTCTGCCGTCTTGTCCTGCCTGCGTCCTTCATCTGGGTCCTCGCCTGGTGTCCTGACCCTGTGTACCCATCCTGTCTTCAGCCCCACGGGCTCCCCCAGCTCTGGTTGCTACACCCGGAGTGTGCGCCCTTGGGGGGGGGGGGTTCTGTCACGTCCAGCCCCGCCCAACCGGTCTTTTCCTGCTGTTTCCCACAGGCGGGGCCGCTAATCAGCCATGCTTGTTGCTTGTTAGGATCACCTCGTGCTCATACCTCATGTTAATCAGTCACAGGTGCCCCTGCTTTCCTCCCTTATGTGCCCTTGTATAAAACTCCCCTGATTTAGTAGTCCTTTGCTGGTCATTGTTGTACTCTGTTGTAAACCATTGTACATCTGTCGTTACATGTCCAAGTAGAGTTAGTCTTTGCTTGCGTTACCACCAGCACGATTAAACGTCCCCTCTCAGGGTTCACCATCACTGTCTGCCTCGGTGTCTAGCCTGTCGGTGTCATGCCACGCCGTTCGACCCGCAGGTGTGACAAAAGCACTTCCACAAACATCTAACGTAAAAGAAACCGGCTTCTATAGTCATTTTTCTGCAGATTCTATAAATTACTTACAAGGTTTTAAAGCTATACTAATTTTCCATTATATTCCTCATAGTTTTGCCAGTATAGCTGTGAAGATGGCATTGGACTGGATCAGTAGCCACCAGACCTGCAGTCTTATCATGAAATGTAGCGCGAATGTGAATGACACCGAAAAATAAAAAAATTACCTAATTATGTTTGTGAGTCACGGCCAGACTGATACAGTAATAAAAGTTTGGCAGCAATTCAGGAATCAAATCATCAATCACCGACAACTCAAACCAGGCTAAGAAATCGAAAAACGGACAAACTATATGAAAAACCTCCTCCAAAGAATGTCATATTATCATGCCCGAACTTGCTTTTAATGAACATTCTCATATTCGCAGTTAAATAATACAATCTGATAAGCTATTTTAGACTATCGAGACACTGCTTATATTACATTAGTTAGCTTTTTGAGTTATTTTTGGGACTATCCGCTCAGTTTCAGCCCATAAAAGTAACGGCAGCACTTTTCGATAGGGCAGCACCGATCGACGGGTATGTCAATATGCGCTACGGTACAGACAAAATGTCAGGACACCAGCCGGCTCTCCGTCTGAGAGGCTGCAGGGAGCCTGGGCTTTTGAAGGCGAATAAAAAAATCCTCCTCCTGACTTCTCACAAACCTAGTGCACCAGCTGCCCTAAACAACAGGCTCCCATATTATCACGTCGGAACTTACTATTACTGGGTTCGCTCATGTCCGCGGCGTCCAGCGGCTCTCTGGCTGACACTAGGAACCGTGAGGCCGCGATCGTGAATAAAGGCCCTTCCTACTCCGCGACGCACTTCCCGCGAAAGCCGGTTCATCTTTAAGAGGAAGGAATTACGTCGTGCGTAACAACCAATGAAAAATAATCAAAATAATTTGCATAAATAAAAATGTTATATGAATAGTGTAAATATAATATATAGTATTAATGCAGTATATAATGCAGTATCAATGTGGCAGCAGGTTGGTTCGATGGGCTGGGGGAATACTGCGTTTAGTGTAAAGCTCTTAAGGGAAAAAAAGTCTTAAATAGCAGACAAGATTTCGTTTTTAAATTACAATTTTAAACAAATCTCAGCGGATATACAGTTTGAGAGTGCAGGACACATACTTCGTACAAAACATTAACTGCTTATGTAAAACACTAGCAAGATCAGGAGAAGCAAAAATCATAAACAACACCGTCCCCAACACGAAAGCCGCGGGACCCACAACCCGCCTATCGTGATATTTGTGTTAAAACAGGGCTTCGCGGAAATGAGGTTGCGTACTTATGACTCATAAACACTGTTGTAATATGATACTGCAAAAGCTCATCCTGTGGTAGATAAATGAAACCGTTTATTATACAAATTAACAATTAACAATTTGTTTGTAGTGTTGAATCAGCACCTTCACAGATCAGCAGCCTCTGAATGACAAGTAAGGTGAAAAAAGAAGTCTAGTACGGAGGACATCAGAGACGCACACCCTGCCCCTCACGATATTTCTGCAAGTTCGCTTTGCGATGTGAATATATCTGCTCTGCAAACCCCAGAAAGCATCAAGATGCATGGTGTCCTACACCAACACACAGAAGCAAAAATTACAAGACACCCAAAATGGTGATACAAATCAGTTTACATGGAAATACGTAGGTGAATGACTTTCAGCCATCATTCATACATTTGTGCATAGATGTGACGAGAACATAATTACGTTTAGGAATGTCACAGGAAGCAATTCTTCTGTATCAAGTCGATGCCAAAATTTTGAAAACATGATGGTGCCCATTTTCTACAGTACTGTATAGGTACCAGGGATGCAATTATTCCAGACCTGATGGTATCTACATATATGCCTGCCAGCGTTCTTGTCCCCCTCTCAAGCACCACCCCCCCATTAAAATTTTTTTAAAATAAAGCAGACCTGAAATAAAATTCTAATTAGGCCTACTCTTGAACCACTCGTAGGCAGGACCATTGCTTCATGTGGCTGGCACGGGACAGCATTACAATTTTGGGCCCCCCTTCCATCCTGTCACATTTGCACCAAGAGAAGGACGACCTGAATGCAGGCTGCGGGTAAGTGAACCCCAAGCAGGGGTGTTTATGGGGAACACGCAGGATTGCACAAAGAACCAAACAGGGAGCACAGGGGGTCCCGGAAACACCAGTGAGAGCTACAGGGAGGGGGCACGACTCCTCAGAGTCAGGGTCCCAGACCAGGGCTGAGCGGATGGAAGCTGGCAAGGCAGTCATAGCCAAGCAGTTCAGGAAACTTCTGGCCGACGGCCACTGGCAGGAACAGGCATGACTGCTGGTGACTGCAGCAGGAGCTGGGATGATGGCAGAGTGGCCCTCCTGGGCAACTGTGGTGAGAGCCTCAGTCGGGGGGCACAGCATGGCAAGATCCTCAGTGGCAGGCGCAGCACAGCGGGAACCTCCTCTAGGTCGAACGCCAACAGAGCAGCGGAGATCTCAGGCCTTCTGGGCTGCAACGTGGCGGCTTCTCTTGAGTCGGGCACAATGATGGCAGCGGCCTCTCCTGGGCTGGAGGCTTGTGGAGTGGCGGCAGCCGCAACCTCTTCTGGGCCAGATGCAGAGAGAGTGGATGGGCCCTGGGAACACAATTAAAACCATGGCAGGAGCTGAGGACACAGCAGTGATCTCACGCTTGTCTGGTTCAAGAGAGGTGGGATCTGGGAGAGATCATGCCCCCTTTTTCTGCTTTCACCTCCCTCACTTCAAAGTGGTGAGCTGCCCCTTCTGGGGCAGGCTCTAGCATTGTGGCAGCACAGGTGAATTCCCCTGGGCAGGGCTCTGAGATTGTAGCGTGTTGTTCCACCTCTGGCGGCTGGGATTCAGCATGCTGCAAGGTTATCGTGTGTGATGGGTGCAGGGCTTGGTGCAGGCCAGCAGGAAGGGCCACCTCTTTTACCTGCTGCTGTAGTGCCAATAGTGCCCTTGTACAGCCAGTGAGGAGGAGGCTGGGGAGATGACCAGCAGTCTCGATCTGGTGCAACAATATCACTACCTCAGGGGACTCCTGCAACAGGGGTTCCTCAAGTAGCTCTCGGAGAACTTCAGGGGGGTGAAAAAAAAACACTCACCTTGACCCAAAACAAACATGGTAGCCAGCAACGGAGCAACTGGCTGAGGAGAAATAAGAACTGCGAGCTCCAGGGGAAGTAGAAATGGATCACTTTCCTCACGGTCGCTGGGCCAGTACAGGTGTCTGCCACACAGGTGAGCATTTTCAGGGATGAGCCAGGGAACCAAGATAATCAAGTCCTTGGCTGGAGCCAAGGAAGAATGGTCGCGGTGTCATCTTTTAGGTTCAATCATCCTGCCACGTTTGCGGCAAGAGAAGGATGACCCGAATGCAGGCTGTGGGTAAGTGTTTATTACAGAAACCAGGTAGGGTTGCACACATCAATAGAGAACAATGACCAAACTGGGAGCACAGGCCCAAAAGACGCTAATATACGTAACTAAAAAAGGAGTAAACACAAGGCAGCTGGTTAACAAGAGGGCAAGAAAAAGAGGTAAGACTAACCAAGCGGGTGGCGGTGACACACACATGCACACAAAAGCAATTCACCCAGTCATGTCACTTAAAGCAGTGCAGATGAAAAATAATACTGCAAACACAAAACTACTCTGACACATTGTATCAAAACCACTTACGTATCTTTTCAATTAAATTACCGTTATAAAACACTGTCATCTTAAAATACTAGACAAACACAAATGGATTCAAATACATAGTTTTTAATTGAGGAGTGATAGTGGAACAGAAACACTATCCACGAACAGTGGTCCATACAGTAAGGAACTATTTATTAATAGAGTAATCCTGAAAGTCAACAAACAATCAGGCATTTTCAAAAATGCAGGCCACCTTCAACTATAGCACTCTGGTACAGTAGACCAAGTAACAAATTTATTTACATACATGAGCAAATTCATTCACTGAAACGACCTTTTCCAGATTGCAGAAGCGTTTTGCCCTTTAGGGAAATTGCATGAAATACGGAGGAAAGCTCAGGTCGAAAGAACTTGATTC
>JAAGVU020000490.1:0-11668 GCA_011763525.2 Mormyrus iriodes | reverse complement strand
CAAAGCATCGGATGCAGTGGTGTAAAGCACACCGCCACTGGACTCTAGAGCAGTGGAGACGTGTTCTCTGGAGTGACAAATTATGCTTCTCTGTCTGGCAATCCGATGGACAAGTTTGAGTTTGGTGGTTGCCAGGAGAATGGTACTTGCCTGACTGCGTTGTGCCAAGTGTAAAGTTTGGTGGAGGGGGCATTATGGTGTGGAGTTGTTTTTCAGAGGTTGAGCTTGGCCCCTTAGTTCCAGTGAAAGTAACGCTTAATGCCTCAGCATACGAAGCCATTTTGGACAACTTCATGCTCCCAACTTTGTGAGAAGAGTTTGGGGATAGCCCCTTCCAGTTCCAACATGACTGCACACCAGTCCACAAAGCAAGATCTATAAAGACATTGATGAGTGAGTTTGGTGTAGAGGAACTTGACTGGCCTGCACAGATCCCTGACCTCCACCCAATAGAACATCTTTGGGATGAATTAGAGTGGAAACTGCGAGCCAGGCCTTCTCGTCCACATCAGTGCCTGACTTCACAAATGCTCTCTTGGAAGTCAAACATTCCCGTAAACACACTCCTAATCCTTGTGGAAAGCCTTCCCAAAAGAGTTGAAGCTGTTATGGCTGCAAAGGGTGGGCCAACTCCATATTAAAGCCTATGTATTAAGAATAGGATGTCAAAATATGAGCGGTTCAGGATACATTTCACTGCGTGTTGTACCTGTATAACTATGCATGTGACAAAGAATCTTGAATGTCATTGAAGTTTGTCTGTGTGTGTATATAAAGGCAGGCGTCCCAATATTTTTGGCAATATAGTGTAGCTTGCTAATGGTTGTACTTTATACCCTGGCATATGGTATTTTGATGGTATTTTCAAAAGCAATGCCATTCCAGCATTTTGAAATCTTGGCAATAAAATTTTTGAGTTTGTTGTCAAGATTTCAAAATACAACGCTATACAGGTCAGGTCAAGTTGGGGAGCATGCACTGGTGCAGCGCATTGCTGGGTCCACCACACAATGAACCACCTTGGGATCCTGGCTGGCGACCCCCCCAGGCAGACACGCAGTCCAGTCTCACCCTCCAGAAATGGCCATCCATCTGCCGCAGCCAGGTGTTAAGTGGGCGTCCCCTTAGCCCGGCTCCTGTGGAGGATCCTGTGAACCGGATCACCCTCAGGGAATTGCGCCACATGGCCATAGTACCATAACTAAGCTTAGCACAAAAAATAAGGAAATTTGTGTTCGATCGATTTATTTCTTTGTTGTAACAATGCTGCTTGGCAATAAATCCTATACTTTTGGAAAGCCTGTTTATTTCCCTTTTAAATGCCAAACAGCTGATTCTGCTATTGACTCTTGTTTGGTGTCATTTAGTGGATTGGATGATTGAAGTCTGAAGAAACAAGACATAATTCATAATTTAACAATTTATTCATTTAACAAACAGGAGCCTCAGTAGCGTGTGGAAGAACCATACGCAGCCACAACATCCTGGCACCTCCTTGGCATGCTGTTCACCAGCTTGGTCACACACTGCTGTGGGATGGTATTCTATTCTTCAACCAGCACCTGCTGGTTGCACCTGGGGTACCAGAAGCTCAAAACAAGAAGCAAAAGCAGAAGCAGCTGTTTGGCATTGGCAAAGAAGATTTGGCAAGTTTTTCATGGCCATAACCCACATACTCACTCTGCTGCTCAGCCCACAAATGCGTTTTCCTTACAAATGTGGCACTGTTTAAAAGGGAAATAAACAGGCTTTCCAACGGTATAGGATTTATTGCCAAGCAGCATTGTTACAACAAAGAAATAATTGACCAAACACAAATTTCCCTACTTTTGTACTATGTATAAATTATACTACCATAATATTGCCCACGCCTAGTAACAACTTTAAAGCTGTTCATAAAATGTTACCCATTTCACTACACTGCTTTTATTTTGGGTTTATGCAATACATCTGCCCTCTGCAGGTCTGGTGGAATATCTTTGCTGTATGCAATGCTATACACATTTTCTCACTGCGATTGTCTGCGTCCATGTATAAATGTAGTATCTACACAAGAGTTCACAAGTACAACCATAAATGACAAGAGGGAGCGTTAAGTATGAAGTAGGCTGAACACACCAACGTTAACATTGCTAAGTGGTGATGTCATTATACGCAATTTACACAACAAACTGGAAAAATGCAACCAATTGATGACAAAAATTGTCATCATTTTTTTAGTTTGCGATTATCAATTTTACTGACTAGTTGCTGCTGCCCCAATAAATAAAATACTCCCACAGTTCCCCTGCAGTCCCAGACCCAAATCAAGTCAAGTCAACAAAACATAAAGACGACACAAAAAAAAAAAAAACAAAAAAGATAGCAAACTTAGTATTTAAATGTGTTGTGTTCTCTTAATGTGTTGTGGGTTTCAAAACGAAAGTGCTATGTGCCGCTCTCCATATCGTGGCTCTGATAGCTGGTTGTTGTCGCGCTGCAAATTCAGGGAACACTTACTGAAGGAAGCCTTGTGTTTTGGGAGCACTGCCAAAGACGGACAAAAAGTCAGTGTGTTGGACGTAGTTGAGTGAATCGCTTTTATGTTGTGGCTGCTTTATTTAACCCATGCAATAGATACAGGCATACACTGAGATTTGTCTTTATTTTAAGATTTCTGTTTGGAGTAAAGAAAATGTGTAAATTGAGTAGTTGTATATTTGCAAAACAGGGATAGAAGCCCACGCCTTATTTTAATAAAACTGTTTGCTATATCTCACGTGTTTTTAACTGAACATTTAGCACAACTTTCCAGAAAATATTGTCTTGCTATTTTGCCCAAAAAAACGGACGTGGTTTTTGGTCCGTATCGCCCTGCCCTCCGCAGCATGTACAGGAGGAACATGCAGTTTCCCGAAGTCACGAAGTAAGGGAGATCCGTTTTCTGCTTGTGTTAGTGTGTGTTAGTATCACCATTTTTACATGCCATAACCCGAATAACGTGTTTACGTGTATTTTTAATAACACGATGACTGCGCCTACAGGACTAGCTCCGTAACCGGGTGGTTAAAACCACATGTGAACGTTTTAATCGGGTTATCGCATTTAAATGTAGTCATAGTTATCTGGAAAAAAAGAGATCGCACCTGTGATATATAATAATGAATCTTCGCCTTTCCCTTCTATCAAATTCCGAGTCGCTAACTCCGACGTTCCGGAACCTGGTTCCGGTTTAAGTCCCTGGGCTTGACGCCACCTGGAACTTCTGTAGCTCCTGGTCGCTTTCACGCCACACAACAGGTGTTGTTGTGGGACCTTTATGCCAAATAATCATGGGAGACGCAAAAAGCTCGTAGGTTAAACTTCACACACAATTTCATACGAAACTACACCGCCGCACCAAAACGATGGAGGATAAATAAGTCGTTTTGTTAGTTATTTTTTAATTAATTGGGGGATGGATCGCGATCAAAACGGGACACAGTCTTTAATTTTTATTTGTATGACCCACGACATGTTCATGATTCTTATTAAATCTGGCCAGCAGATCGTTTTCCACAGAATAAAAAACGATGTAACGTTATCCCGCTAATAAGCGCCGGCAAAAAACTATTGTAGCGCCGACCGTATTTGCATGTCCCGGCATGCCTCGTGGGCCATTATAAATAGCCCCTTGTATGTACTTGTTATTGTAAATACTTCTGTTGTATTTCCCTATTGTCCTACATATGTTTGCCCATGTCTTGCGCGAACCCTGTACTATCTTCGTGGGTCTTTAGTGTTGTATAAATTACCAATCATGTGTGAGCTTTACCGTCCGGCGTATGACTACCTTATGGTTCTTTATTACGTTGAGTGATGTTGGTTTTGTCGCGGTTGTTAGTTCTTTTTCCAAATGTAATAAAAAAAAGCGCCGTTTCGTATTTAACGAGCGTTCTTGTTATTTGTCGACGCCTATTCGCGGGTCTTCCAATGCGTGCTCTATCATAGGACTGAGTCTGGATTCTTAATTAAATTGTACTCCATTCAGTCATATTCAGTAGAGAACTGGTACAGTATAGGAGCATTTTTAACCACAGACTCATCTCCCAAAAGTTTATAGATAGATAAATAACTTTATTAATCCCCAGCGGGAAGTTGTCATTAGCAGCCCGGTACATTTAAATTAAACTATTTAATAACAAGACAATACAATACGATAACAGAATAAAATAAAATTACTGTGTTCTTCTGGAGCTCCACTGTACCAACTGGCATTTGCTTCCATTCTCTATCTCCCTAACCTCATGCAGCTCAAAGGACACTAACTAACTCTCTTTGACTTCCACCTATCCTAAATCATGCACTTTCCTATCAGGGTTGGTGCCCATCTGGACCTGTCCATTGTGTCGAGACTGACACCTCTCCTGTCATGAGTTTGAAGCTGGCCTGAGGTCTGCCTCACCTTTGTGTAATATTTTGGTTTTATTTTATCCCTTGGTGTTTGTATGGTTAATTTATGACTTGTTTATGGTTACCCTGCTTGTGCCTTGTCTATGTTCTGTTTTACTTGTGTTTCTTAATTTCTCCTAGTGTTGCTATAGTTTGTTTCTGTTTCCTAGTCTCTAGCGCCTGTTAATTGTAAATTACCCCACCTATTCCTTGTTGCTCCGTGCCCTTAATGATTGGTTGATTTGGTTATGGTTCTCACCTGTCCTGCATTGTGTCAGGGTCAGCACCCATCCAGTCCTATCCTTTGTCTCTCTTCCTTGTTTAGCCAGCAGGTGTCACTGGCTAGGCCACCTTTTCATTCCCATGTCTGACCCTTGTGTGCTCAACTGCTCCTTGGACTGCCGAATAGCCTAGGGAGTTCAATGTGTAGCACAAAGGCTGTAACGTGACAGTCCAGGGTTCAAGGCCAGCCTCCACTGTTTTGTTTCTTTCTTTGTTGGTTTTTCTGTTCCCCAGTGTTTTGTTGAATATTCTATCATAATTTCTTTGTCCTAGGTTTGCCCTGTTCGTGTCTTGTTTGATTTTGGTTCTGCTTATTTGTGTTTTTAAGTTTTTTTCCTAGTGTAGTAAGCCCTCTGTTATGTTCCCTATTTTCTAGAGCTGTTTGTGCTAGTTAATTGTTAGTTAAGTTTCTCCACCTGATGGCCATTTCCCCTTTCTGTTCTCATTGGTTCATTGTCATGGTTCACATGTGGTCTTTGTTAGTCATTGTGTTCTGTGCATTTAAGTGCCTGCCTTTGTTCAGTTCCTTAGTTGGTCATTATGTTAGATGGTATTAGCCTGGTACCTTGTGTAAATGTGGCTCAGTTTTGGTTTCTGTAGTCCTGCTTTCTAGTAGTGTTATGGTTTCTTTAGTTTGCTAATCTGTGTTTTTCCTGTGTTTGTTTTGACCCCTCAGGGTCTTATTGGGTTCATTGGTTCCCCCCCCCCCCTTTTGGACAGTCTCTTTTGGCTTTAGTTGTCCAGGCTGTTAAAGGTCCTGTTCTGCACATTGGAGTCTTCCATGCTTCCTGTTTGCCTCGTGTGACATACTATTTTGCCGAAAGTATGAACCTCATGGAGTTTCAGCAGTTCCAAGACCAGGTTAGTCAACTAACCACACTGGTCTCTCAGCTGCTGCACAGCCTCACTGAGTGTCCTCCCTAACTCACCCACTTGTATGACTGCCCCAGTTTTGGTCTCACTGCCAGATAAGTATGACTGCAACCTGGAGCATTGTCAGTAGTTCCACATGCAGTACAGGCACTACATGGACTAACACCTTGGCTGCTTCTAGGAGGATTCTACGAGGGTGGACTCTGGGGCCGTGGGTAATAACCATTTGTGGTTTTACACTGATTATCAAAATCCTGAGTTTGTAAAATGTGAAGTGACAATGCCTGCTAAGCTAGGTGGTCTTTATTCTTTGCACGCTTTGATTTTGGGGTCTTTCTTGCCTGAGGCAAAGAACCAGTGGGCTGATGCCTTCTCTCATCAGTATGACCCTTTGGAGGCTGAGAACAGTCTGGGGCTGGTCCTCCTTCATGCTTTTGGAGTTGGCTTTTGTGAGACCTGGATAAGACCATACAAGCAGTGACCCAGCAACATCCACCATTGTCCACTTGTCTGACTGGTAAGATGTTTGTTCCCGCCAAACACCACATGGCCACATTACAATGGGGTCACATGTCCCACAGGACACCTAGGAGTGACTGCTACGTCTAGGCTCCTCTCCTGAAGATATTGGTGGCTGGGATGGTGGGAAGATGCATATGAGTCATTTTGTCCTGAATGTGCCCAGCTCATGTCCTCTAATGCACCCCTGGCTGGCCCCCTTCCAGCACTCCTGGTACTGTCCTGTCCTTGGGGCCCATGTTGCAATTGACTTTATGAACCCCGGGTTCATATTGCAACCTCCTGCTTTGTTACTGCTCGCTTGTCTTTGCCAGACTTCATCCCTTTTGCCCACTGTCATCCCTTTGCTTCGCCATCCTTTGCCAGCCCCCGCTGCCACTCATCCAGCATCACTTCCCGTCCATGTCTTTGCCACACCCTTGCCCTTTGACTCCCCTTCTCCCTCAGACCTGGACTATTTAATCAATCAGACCTTGCTTCTCACTTTTGCTTGTGCTTGCTTTGCCTTTGCTTACTTTTTGCTCTTCGCCTGTCTTTTTTTCCCTCTGATCAACGTGTATGACAGTCGAATAGCCAAAACAATCTGCTCCATCCCTCTTGTACTTTTGCCTTTGGTTCTAACTGCCCTTCTGGTTTTGATTTCTCGCGTCCCCTCTGACTATTCTCTTTGCTCACCCCTCTGGTTGTGGTACATCGGATTTGTGTTCGTATTTATATTTAGTGGATGGCTGTTTGGTGTTTGTAAGCGTGATGTTTGTAAACAGTAAGCTTGTTTGTTGCTTCGGCTTGTTTCACGGGTAGTTAGGTTAGTTTGGGACGTGGTTGTTCGTGTTTTGATGTGGCACTCCTGTGGTTTGTTGTACCTCTTGTTTGCGATCGGTCTTTGTGAATAAAATTAAAAAAAAAAAAAACCTTTGTTTCCAGTGTTCTCTTTTCTGGTTCCCTGGTTGTCCTGTCTCCTTCCCTTACCTTTCTGTTAATCCCCTACCCTAGACTGGTCATAAAATTATGATTCCCTATCTCCCGGTTTCTCTGGGCAAAATTTACTATTGTAGATTGGTTCTCCAAGATCCTCACTGACAGGAGGAAGAGGCAGCATAAGGTGGCTGAACTCCTCCTTAGCTGGGTGTTCTGGTTTTATAGCATCCCTAAAGAGTTGGTGACTGACCACTTCAGAAGCAAAATGCAGGTTTCTGTGCCTTCTACTAGAAATTGGGCATATGCCTCAGTCTATCACCCTAGGCAAAAGACCAAGAGGTCTCTAAAATGCTGTGAATTCTTTGTAGAGAGTGGCCCAGGGAAGATGGGCTGACTACACCCTGAATGCCAGAGAAGGCCTAAATAAAACGCCTCACTCTGTTCCGGTGTGTTAGGTTTCTAGCTTCCCCTGTGATGCTCTGCCCAGTGCTTTCCCCTTGATAGAAAAGTGGTACCGGGGCGTCCACTACCAAAAGGCATTCGCTAATTGCAATGACGTCCGGCCCCTACCTACCCACCTGGCTAATGGGTATGGCTTTCTACCCAAAACTTCAAGTTCCCCAACTGTTTAAAAAGCTGGCTCCATGCTTCATTAGCCCCTTTAAAGTGGTGCACCATGTGGGGTGGAACTCATCACCACCTGCTGCCTCTTTTTTTTTTTTTAGTACATCTGCTTATTAGTTAAACTTATAGTTTTCAATAAGTCTTTTGGAATTACATGAAATTATAGCTCCAATATGGGTGCACTCTACCAAAAAATCTAAATTGATTTGAAAATTCAGTCTAAATCTTGGTTGGGATGAGTCTAGATCTTGTCTTGATCTCAAAACGGTTTTGAACACATCACCAGGGGTTGGACTTGGCCCCTTAGTTCCAGTGAAGGAAAATCTTAATGCTTCAGCATAGCAAGATATTTTGTACAATTGTTTCCAACTTTGTGGGAACAGTTTGGGGAAGGTCCTTTTCTGTTGCACCATGACTGTGACCCAGTGCACAAAGCAAGGTCCATAAAGACATCGTTGGGTGAGTTAGGTGTGGAAGAAATTGACTAGCCTGCACAACCCCATCTAACACATTTGGGATGAACTAGAATGGAGATTGCAAGCCAGGTGTTTACATCCAACATCAGTGCCTGACCTCACATGCTCCTCTGGGTGACTGGGCAAAAATTCCCATAGACACTCAAATTAAAAGATTTTCACTTAAATTTACACTTGGTTTGTGTAAAAAAAAAAAAAAAAAAAAAATGCATAATTTCTTACTAATGGTAAGTCATTAAGGCTTTGAAGTAATCAATTCAAAATGTGTTTAGCCAAATAACCTTTGGACATGGTGAGAAAATGGCAAAAAAAAAACTAGTCCTTTTTTAAACTGAAAAATTGAAATTTATTAGTGTATTATAGTGTATTCCACTGCCTGAATACCATTTGGATTGATGTTCCTATGGGTTATCTTTCATCAAAATTAGAGATGTAAGCTCAGTTTATGATATTCAAGATGGAACATATAGATGCCTGAATGGATCCTTTTGGATGTCCTAATAAAAAAGGTTGGGACATATTTGGTGCAATTTCTATTATAAAAAAAAAAAGTCTAGGGGGTGCTGTTTCCACTTCGCCCCAACACTGAGCTGAGTGAAAAATAGAATTTATGGCTTTCTGACCTTGATTTTCCGTGTTCCGATTGACACAGCTATAGATTAATAAAGAGCCGAGACACACTATTATAGTTTTGGGATACTTCAAGGCAGCACTGAGCCAAGATGGCGGTGTCTCTCAGCCTGTGGAATAGCACTTCACTGACAAAAAACACATCTCAGGAACGGAATACTGTCGGAAGAAAATTAACGTTCTATTCCAAAGACTCTAAGAATAAGACAATACCCAAGTAAGTCCGAAGAATTCAACAAACAGTTGCGAAATACCTCACAGAAGCCAGTCAGATCCCAATATATTGGTCTGCTGGGATGTACAGTCAACCTATAACATCACCACCTGTTTTGGAAACTGCTTTGCAGTGAATCATTAGGAATGCAGAGAAGACTGCTAGAATTCTCCTACCTTTCCAGCAAGACATCTATAACTCTTGTTGTCTTTGCAGACCTGTGAACATCTTCGGTGACTTATTGCATCCTGGACACTGGATGCCAATACAATGCCAACTGTTTGAACTGTTGCCATTTGGCAGAAGGTACAGGGCAGTCAGAGCCCACACCACCAGACCCATTCTCTATCATCATGGTCCTGTTTGCCACCCTTGCCTCGTCCTCGTGCTGTATTCTCCATCATCATGGTCCTGTATGCCACCCTTGCCTCGTCCTCGTGCTGTATTCTCCATCATCATGGTCCTGTATGCCACCCTTGCCTTGTCCACGTGCTGTATTCTCCATCATAATGGTCCTGTATGCCACCCCTGCCTCATCGTGGTGCTGTATTCTCCATCAACATGGTCCAGTATGCCACCTCTGCCTCGTCCTCGTGCTGTATTCTCCATCATCATGGTCCCATATGCCACCCTTACCTCTCTCATGCCTCACCACAGCCAAGTTTTTGCTTCAGCAACCACCAAAACCGCTTTCCGCTTGGCCTGCTGGTACCTGTCAGCTGCTTCAGGAGTCCCACAAGTTAACCAAGATTGGAAGGCCTCCTTCAGCATGACAGCTCCCTTTACCGCTGGTGTCCATCACTGAGTTCAGGGATCGCCCCTGCAACAGGCACTAGCAACCTTATGGCTACAGCTCCACAATGCCGCCTCAGCAATGGAGTCCTGGAACGTGGCCCATTTAGGCTCCATGTCCCCTGACTCCCTCAGGAGAGAAGTGAAGTTCTGTCGAAGGTGTGAGTCTGTCTGAATTTGGGGAACATCTCTCTGACTTGGTTATCAACTTAGAGAATATTGTAATACTTAGAGATTTCAATATACATGTGGATAGAGAGACTGACGCCTTCAGCAAAAGTTTCCTGTCCCTCGTGGACACCAACACGTAATGGGACCAACGCATGTTTACAATCATAAATTAGACTTGATTATCACTTATGGAGTTTATGTCCATCATGTATCTGTCTGTCCATTGAATAAGTCCTTTTCTGACCATTTTCTAGTCACCTTTGGGTTTGAACCTCCCTCTTTTACTATGGCAGAGAAGATTATGACGTCACCTAAATGATTGAATTAAATGATTTATTAATCAGTACTAGACATGAAGTTCACATGTCAACAAAGTCACCCATGACTTCAATACAGTAGTTAGTCAGATTCTAGACAAAACGGCACTTTAAAAAAATAAAGTGGTAAAAACCACCAGACACTCCCCATGGTTTAATGATCACACATGCTCTTACAAACAGGAATGCCGCAGATTGGAGCGCAAATGGAAATCCACGAGTTTAGAAGTGTTCAAGTTAGCATAGTCAACAATACAAGCAAGCCCTTTATAGGGCACGTTCAGCCTATTACTCCAACCTTATTGATAGGAATGTGCAAGCAGAGTGTGAACACCCTCTTAATGTTTTTGAACTAACTGATGAACAAGAGTTAAGAACTATTATAAATAAGACCAAACCGACTACTTATCCACTGGACCCAATCCCCACTAAGCTTCTTAAAGAATCCCTGGGAGTTCTGGCAAGACCTATAACTACCATAATTAATGCCTGCCTATCTGCAGGTGATGTGCCTGACTAATTTAAAGTAGCAGTAATCAGACCACTACTAAAGAAACCAAGTTTGGATCCACAGGAGCTCAGTAATTACAGACCTGCCTCTAATGTACCATTTTTGTCAAAAGTTCTGGAAAAGATAGTTGCTGCTCAATTTCAGTCATACTTGAAGACACACAACATACTGGATAGTTTCCAGTCGGGCTTCCATCCAGGACACAGCACTGAAACTGCCTTAACTAAAGTCATAAATGACATAACAATGGCAAATGATGCTGGCAGTACAACTGTGCTAATGCTTCTGGACGTTACTACAGCCTTTCACATGGTAGACCATTTCACCCTATTACAAAGACTCAGATCTGAGATTGGGTTCTGTAGAATGGTGTTGAAGTGGTTTAAATTGTATTTGATTAATCATTATCAAAATGTTCAGGTGTCAAATAATTGTACCCTGTCATCTATGTCACCAGTTAATTATGGAGTGCCACAGGGATCAGTTTTTGGTCCTTTATTGTATGCTCTCTACATGCTGCCATTAGGTAAAACAACGAGAAAACAATGTTAATTATCATTCCTATGCCAACAACACCCAAATATACATTTCGGTCACACCGAACGATTCCGCACCTATTGTCACTCTTACTAAGTGCTTCAATGAAGTCAAGACCCGAATGGCTGAAAACTTATTAAACGTTCAGAAAACTGAGGTTCTGTTTTTTGGTGGCAATTCCGCAGATAGTAATGCTATAATGTTTGCACTCCACTCCAAAGGGCCGAACGTTTCCCTCAGCAGCTCAGTCCATAATCCAGGTGTCATCTTAGATACAAGCCTCTTATTCAGATCACATGTTTATGCAATATTGAAGGTATGCTTCCTACAGCTATGCAACATCGCCAAACTACAATGATTTCTTACTATTCAAGACACAGAGAAATTGATACAT
>JAAGVU020000489.1:0-11680 GCA_011763525.2 Mormyrus iriodes | reverse complement strand
ATGCGTTATTACACAGTGCGGTGTTATTACATTATGCGTTATTACACAGTGCGGTGTTATTACATTATGCGTTATTACACACGTCGCATTATGTAGTAACTCCGCATTATGTGATGAGAATGTGTGGTTATTATATAATACAGCATTATTACAACCCGAATTACATTTTTTAAATTTGAATAAAATGAAAACTAAAAGACCTTCAAATCACATGAGCCAATATTTTATTCACAACAGATCATAGATAACATAACAAATGTTTAAACTGGGAAATTTTACAATTTTATGCACAAAATGAACTCATTTCAAATTTGATGCTTGCTACAGGTCCCAAAATAGTTGGGACAGGCGCATGTTTACCATGGTGTAGCATCTCCTCTTCTTTTCAAAACAGTTTGAAGACGTCTGGGCATCGAGGTTATGAGTTTCTAGAGTTCTGGTGTTGGAATTTGGTCCCATTCTTGCCTGATATAGGTTTCCGGCTGCTGAAGAGTTTGTGGTCGTCTTTGACATATTTTTCGTTTAATGATGCGCCAAATGTTCTCTATAGGTGAAAGATCTGGACTGCAGGCAGGCCAATTCAGCACCTGGACTCTTCTTCGACAAAGCCATGCTGTTGTAATAGCTGCAGTATGTGGTTTTGCATTGTCCTGCTGGAATACACCAGGCCTTCCCTGAAATAGACGTCGTCTGGAGGGGAGCATATGTTGCTCTAAAACCTTTATATACCTGTCAGCATTCATAGTTCCTTCCAAAACATGCAAGCTGCCCAGACCGTATGCACTTATGCACCCCTATATCATCAGAGATGCTGGCTTTTGAACTGAACGCTGATAACGCGCTGGAAGGTCTCCCTCCTCTTTAGCCCAGAGGACATGGCGTCCATGATTACCAACAAGAATGTCAAATTTGGACTCATCTGACCATAGAACACTTTCCCACTTTGAAACAGTCCATTTCAAATGAGTCTTGGCCCACAGGACATGATGGCGCTTCTGGACGTGTTCAAATATGGCTTCCTTTTTGCATGATAGAGGTTTAGTTGGCATCTGCAGATGGCACGGCAGATTTGGTTCACCGACAGTGGTTTCTGGAAGTATTCCTGGGCCCAGTAATGTCATTGACACAATCATGCCGATGAGTGATGCAGTGTCGTCTGAGGGCCCGAAGATCACGGGCATCCAATAAAGGTCTTCGGCCTTGTCCCTTACGCACAGAGATCTCCAGTTTCTCTGAATCTTTTGATGATGTTATGCACTGTAGATGATGAGATTTGCAAAGCCTTTGCAATCTGACATTGAGGAACATTGTTTTTAAAGTATTCCACAATCTTTTTACACACGCTTTCATAGATTGGAGAGCCTCTGCCCATCTTTACTTCTGAGAGACTCTGCCTCTCTAAAACATCCCTTTTATAGCTAATCATGTTACAGACCTGATATGAATTAACTTACTTAGTTGCTAGATGTTCTCCCAGCTGAATCTTTTTAAACTTTCTTGCTTTTTCAGCCATTTGTTGCCCCTGTCCCAACTATTTTGGGACCTGTAGCAAGCATCAAATTTGAAATGAGCTCATTTTGTGCATGAAATTGTAAAATTTCCCAGTTTAAACATTTGTTATCTATGTTCTGTTGTGAATAAAATATTGGCTCATGTGATTTGAAAGTCTTTTAGTTTTCATTTTATTCAAATTTAAAAAACGTCTCAACTTTTCCAAAATTCGGGTTGTAAAAATGAGCTCAAAATGTGATGTTGCGTCCATGTAAGCAAAACACAATGGTGAGCAGCAGTAGGAAAAGGAAGTAACACTTCTCGAAAGAAGCCTTAAAACAACTTACTGAGGATGGTGGTCAAAATATACATTTTAATAAAATAACTACTGCAGTGTTGTGTAGCATACAACACATAACAAGATAAGCACAGCAGCATTCAGGGGAAATCTTAGAGCTCCCAAGGACTTGTGTAGGCACCAGAATCACATCTTCCACATGGCCAAAGCACCCTCTACAGCAGTGTGTGTTCTTTGGTGTGTGGAGTTATACCTCTCCTTAGCCACGGGTTGGGGCTTCAACGCTGGAGTCAGCATGTATTCACTAAGAGGCTACCTGATGTCTCCCAATAACCAGCCACCAGCAAACACACCATCCTTTGCCATCTGACACACCAAAGCTGGAGCAGATATGACTATCGTGTACTCCCAAGCCAATTAGCCAAAATGTCAGTAAAAGTCCTTGATGGTTGCATATGGGTCGGATTGGGCTGCAGGGGGCAAGTGGGCTAACCGGTGCGGGTGGGATTCTGTGTATGCTGTTTATGTACATGCTGTGTAATTCTTATTTAAATATTAAGCTGCATTGTTAAAGCTGCACTTACACTATGTATATAAATTTATGTGAAACCAATTTCAATTCTACTTCCTTATATTTAAAGTCGAACTGTGATTTGACACCGTGTTTTCAACCGATTTATGAACTGAATTTGATTTCAAAGGTCATTCTCAAGTCAGTTCTTAATGATGCACAACCCTGTTATGTACTCAAATTGCATACAGGTGTTACAACAACAATCCGATTGTGCGATAATTTATAGTGTACATTATGATATTGTATTGCAATATTGGCCTCTTATTATATCATCAGCATTACTACGTTGTCCAAAAAGGAGCTTCGGTGTGTTTTTGTCATCCGTTTTGGCCAATCTCTGTGTCTCTGTGACAGGACAGCAGCCAAAAGTTCAAATAACGAACAACGTAGGAAATAACAAGTGGGTCAGAGCACTTATCGATCTTAAGTACTAGATAAAAAACTACTTAGCGTTATGAGTGCTTCTGCAAAGCCACCCCAGATCTAGTCTGGTGGCACAATTGGGGTTCACTGAGCGCCATTTATCAAGTGGACTTAATTCATGTGGTTTTCTGGACCGTTGCGAAAGATTCAATATTTTATCCAATTCATAGCTTCAGTTGTTTCAATCTTTCGAAAGCCTCGTTTCTGCAATCTCTTCTAGTAACCTAATGAGCTGACTGAAGTCTATATTTGTGCTCATGTCCACGTCTCATAATTTAAGACTGGTGTTACGATCCCCAGTCTAGGGTTGAGGATCGCCAGAAAGATAAGGGAAGGGGAAGGAGAGATGACGAGACAACCGGGGACTGGGAAAAGGGAACACAACAAACAAAGGGTTCTTTTTTTATAGTTTTTATTTTTATGCACAAGGACGTTTACAAACATGAGGTGTAACAGACTTCAGGAGACCCAGGCCAAAACAACAAACAAAACAGTTAACAAATACGTCCCAAACTAAGCTAGTTCTACCCGTGACACAGGGAAACGAAGTAACAAACGCTGAGTCTAACTACCTATCCAAAACAAAAGCAAACATCACAGTCACAGAAACAAAATGGCAGTCACTTCGTACAAACAAATATGTCAAACGCATAAACCAAGCAGAGTATCCAGAGGGGCAAGCAAAGGGCAGGCAAGAGATCGAAAACCAGAAGTCAAACAGAGCCGATAGCAAAAGTACAAAGGGGGATGGAGCAGAAATCAGAAACCGAAAAGCCAAAGCAGTCATACACAGTAGTCTATCAGAAGAAAGAATAGCAACACAACAAGCAAAGATCAAGAGCAAAGCGCTTTCGACGAACTCCAACGGCAGGCTTTTATCTTCCGGTTTCGGTCAGAGGGCGAAAAGGGGCATGGCAGGGGCATGGCAAGGACCACCGGAGGCAGCCTGAAGGAAGCTAGGACTGGCGAGTGGGCAGCAACTGGCAAGCGTGGTCGACAACAGAATGTCGAGGTGCTGTAAACCCACCCAATTTCCACAGCACGTAACACTGGTAACAAGTATCCTAAACTACTCTCTTGTGAGTTTAGCGTAGCCACTACAGGGGTTTTTGAAGACTAAAGAGACGTTGAGAAAATATCGTATTTTTAACATAACATGAAATCATCAGTTTGAATGCATTCTTTTTATTTAAAATGTATGCATTAGGTTAACAGTGGATATAAATACTTTATTTTGACTAACAGTTATGTGTAAATGTCTGGATTTACCTGTGGACGAGGTGGTATGCTCCCGTTAAATGTACTCAGATCCTCAGTCACATTCTGAAAGTGCAGGGAGGTGCATATGACTTTGCAGAAACTGACTGACCATGCAGGAAATGGTTTTGCTGCTGAAGCGGTGGATACCCTTAATGTGTCTAACAGGCATGTTTGAAATTGAAGGGATGGTTGTGTAATAAAAATACCCATATTTGTTTGTCTACTTGGTGCTGCTATAATGCATCTTATTATAGACTTTGTAAAGTAGTGATGGTTCACTACGTCGACTGCTGGATTATGCAACAAAACAACTGTGGCTTCTCATTTCAAGGAGGGAATGGTTTCCATAGTGATGGGGCCAGAGGACTATGAATCCTGTTTGAATCCTTTGCCCCTCCTCCTGCTGCTTGGACTGGGACACCCCCAATGGTTTTTGTTGAAAGATCAGACTGTTGACCTGACTGGGGTCTCCCCCGCTTCTCCATGGGCCTTTGCCTGTAGGGTGGACATCTGCCCCTTCCATACAATGGCTGCTCCGTGTGAGGCAATTTCAAGTGTACTACACACCACACAACAATGGCTAGGCCATGGAGAATGTAGGTGCAGTGGATGGAACACTCATCCCAATCCAGAACTGCGTCTTCCAGATGCCCAGAGTACACTCTACAACACTGCGTGATTGCTGATGTACAGCATTGTACCTCACCTCAGCCAGAGTTTGGGGATTTATCAAAGGATTGAGGAGGTATTCACGCAGGGGATATCCACTATCTCCCAGTAACCAGCCACCTGCAAATGCACTGTCCTGTGCCCACAGACACACTCCACAGTCAGACCAGATGTAGGCATCATGCATACTCCCTGGCTACTTGGCCACAATGTCTGTAAAAAGTCCTAGATGGTTACATATTACCTGTACATTGAGTGCCGACTACCCTTTCCGACAGGTATAGATGGGACTCAAGGGGTGGGAGTATAAATTGGGATGAGTGTTCCATTCACTGAACCTATAATGCCAGGAATACCTGCGATAGCATGAAAACCAATTTTGGTGTCATTCAAGGCATTTGCTTCTGCTGGTAATTGCATTTGGGAGGGCACATGGTACAATAGGAGTCTGGTCACCACATGCACAGATTAGGACACAGCAGCTGTGCTGAGGCCAAGTGCATCACTGACAATCTCCAGGAATGCACTGTTGGCATAGAACCGGAGAGCTTCCAGAAGCTGCACAGTGGGATTGAGTGTGAAGTGCCCGTGTGTTCCCCTCTGCGATCCATCCTGCACCAGACCAAGGAGGCTCATAATTTCACCCCTGGTTAGCCTGTACTTACCAATTAATTGTTCATCACTGAGATGGTCCAGGGGGTTAAACTCCATTAGTAACACCGCATTCAGGCAACCAACTTGGCTTCTGCTTCGTTGGGCTTTCAAACGCCGTCACCGGTTCAGTTGCAGAATTCTGTGAATGACTGCCGTTGTCGATGTTCTTAATCAGCTACCTGAGATGGGAGACAGAGTTGAATGCATGCGTTAGGGTCAAAAAGCCCTAAGGTTTGTCCTGAGGGTGCAGGAAATGGCAGGCACATGTGCAGATAGGGGAAAGTGGAGACACACAGTCACGCAGGGAGTGAGATTGGGGCTCACGCTTACCGGGCAGGGGATCGTGAGTCGCATACACACAGGAGAACACGGAAGGAGCAAGCACTTAGGAAAGAATAGGAAGATGATACAGTGCCTATAAAAGGTATTCACCCCCTTGGATGTTTTACCCTTTTATTGCTTTTATAAATCAATCATACTCAACATAATTTGTCTTTTTTGACAAAAAAAATTGCAAAAAAAAATCCTTTAATGTCAAAGTGAAAACTGATTTCTACAAAATAATGACAATTAAATAAAAATATGTAACATAAAATAAGTGATTGCATAAATATTCACCCCCTTTAAAGTAACTGACCTAATTCAACAGAGGTCCAGCTAATTGGTGCTAGTCGTCTCTCAATTAGTGGAATGGAGATCACCTGAGTGCAGTGACTGTGTCTCAAGTGACTAGTATAAAGATACCTGTGCCTGGAAGGTCCATTCACTGGTTAATCAGTATTCCTGGCTACTATTACAGCATGAAGACAAAAAGAACACTCCAAGCAAATCAGAGGAAAAGGTTATTGAAAAGTTTGTCAGGGAATGAATACAAAAACATTTCTAAGGCACTGAACATCCCCTGGAGTTCAGTTAAATCCATCATCAAGCAATGGAAGGAATATGGCACATGTGTAAATCTGCCTATATCAGGCCGTCGTCACAAACTGAGTGACCGTGCAAGAAGGAGACTAGTGAGAGAGGCCATCAGGACACCTATGACTACTCTGAAGGAGTTACAAGCTTCAGCAGCTGAGATTGCAGAGATTCGGCATACAAGAACTGTTGCCCGGGTTCTTCACCAGTCAAAGCTTTACGGGAGAGTGGCAATGAGAAAACTCATATTGAGTCTCGACTAGAGTTTCCCAAAAGTTATGTTGGAGACTCCATGGTCAAGTGGAAGAAAGTTCTTTGGTCTGATGAGTCCAAAATGGAGCTTTTTTAGCCATCAGATAAGACGCTATGTTTGTCAGACATCAAACACTGCACATCACTACAAACACGCCATCCCCACTGTGAAGCATCTCAGCAGCAGGCCCTGGAAGGCTTGTAAAGGTAGAAGGTAAAATGAATGCAGCAAAATGTAGGGAAATCCTGGAGGACAAATTGATACGGCTTGGGAGAAGATTTATTTTCCAGCAAGACAATGACCCAAAGCATACAGCTAAAGCTACACAGAAATGGTCTGAAGACAACAACGCGGATGTACTGGAGTGACCGAGTCAAAGCCCAAACCTCAATCTGATACAGAATTTATGGCTGGACCTGAAAAGGCTGTTCACACCGGATCACCACGCAACCTGACAGAGCTTGAAGTTTTGCAAGGAAGAATGGAGTAAAATTGCAGTGTCCAGATGTGCAAGCCTGATTGAGACCTATTCACACAGACTCCATGCTGTGATTGCAGCCAAAGGTGCATCTACTAAATACTGACTTGAAGGGGGTGAATATTTATGCAATCACTTATTTTATGTTACATATTTTTATCGGTCATTATTCTGTAGAAATCAGTTTTCACGGTTTTTGTCTTTTTTCTGGCAAAAAAGCTAAATTGATTTATAAAAGCAATAAAAAGGTAAAACATCCAAGGGCGTGAATACTTTTTATAGTCACTGTATTACGCTCGGTAATTCCTCAATGAGAATTCCTCGCAACGGCTTGTGGAGACTTACCGGCTTTATACATATTCGGAGAATAACGGTACCCCGTGAGACGATTGGTCGCAGCTGTTAGTACTCCGGATGCAGAGATTGCTACACGGGGCTGTGGCTGTGCTGGGGAGAGCGGTTGATTGAAGTTATGCCTTGCAATACATTTTAAATGTTATCGATTACCTCATTCATTGTATGCATCTTGTATGTAGTTGTGGAATGTACATGATACCTTTTCAGCAGGATGAAAATTGGTTAGGTGGGACACAGAGTCATATAGAGTACCAAACATATAGGTGTCCCCGTTTACCCTGTGGTGTATTGACTTAAGCGCAGCTTTTGTGCTTTTGACACTGGTTTTATATTTATGAGTAGAATTTCACTTCACTTTTTCGTACTACAGTGAAACTTTACAAACTGTTTCAAATATCGTCCCAGTATATAAATATCCACCCTACGGTTTACCCTACATTTTAGGTTTTAATTGCTACATTGTCCTATGACGATGATTGTGTTTAAAATATTAATGACATTCATAATTATCAATGTTGTTACTGCTGTGGTTATTGTAATTGTTGCTCCGTTGTCCGCCAAATGGTGTACGTGTGTTTTTTGCCCGTATGTTGCGGCAGATCTCTGTTTCTGTGAAAGGACAACAAGCAAAAGTTCGAATATAGAACGACGCAGAAAATAACGAGTGGGTTAGAGTACTCGTAAATTACGAAGTCTGTAATTTCTGCATTAAGGAAGACAAAGGGAAGACACGAAAGAGGAAACACTCCGCCTGGGTTGGAAAAAAAAACATCTGATGTAACAAATCTGAACAATCTAAATACATAGACTAATGCACAGAACAATTATACAAAATAAGAAGTATAGAAATGACTTATGTTAATGCTAACTGATAATATCATATAAATTAAGGATATTATAGATCTCACAGCTTTATGATTTTGCGTGATATTTGTAGAGTTGTATTGTTTAATTTCGTCCTTCTCATTGTTATGATATGATATGATTTTACACAATATAAATTTAAAACATATTTGTAGAGAGTGAAATATTTGTGGATCATGGTACATATTTGTGGATTATCTACTGGGTGTTACAAATAATAAAGTCCAATGTATGCTTCCATATACATTGGCCCATTCTGCAGTGACATAGGTTCTGCCATAAATCATATGTCAAACGTCGTGGTAGAGATACAAGCATGACCTGTCGTGTTCTAAGAGTTTAGTAAGGAACACATAATCAATTTGTGACTGTAATATATGGAAGGCCAAAAGGGTCAGTAATATTGTGTGTTACATACTCTGAAATATGTGTAGTTGCTTGCATATGAGGTAAAGAGGCTTTATGGCGCAGTACGCAAATTTAGATATGCAAATTTAAGGATCATCATTGGCTGAAGTCTTTGAAGACAGACATTTTTACCGAGTCTAGAGGGTAAAAAATGCCGTATGGAGACATTCTGTCGCACGGTTTATTCCCCTGTAGCGTTCCATATGTTTGATATTTGTATAATGCATCTAGTTCTGACTTCAATCACTGTAAAGACATTCACGGAACACTTGATCCAGTTAGAAGCTGGGTCCCAACCCCCTCAAAGTGATTGACAGAGCGCACCATTATTTTGAAAAGTGACATTATGAAATAAAAAGCTGGTTCGGAAAACCCTCATTCAGAAATACATCTTTGTGGAAAGTTGAATTTTATTGTGAAATAGAATTTAAATGATTTAAGTAATCACATGTGCATTATATTATGAAATGTAATGCCTTTAATTATTTAAAAATAATTTGTGGATTTCTTCACAAGTCAAATGTGGCCAGTCATAGGTAAGTATATGTATCAGGCAGGTAGTGGGGAAAAATTGCTGTTTTTACATATAAAGCTTACTAACAGTGATAATGCCCTCCTAAATCACAATATCAATTTTATTTTTGACAAGATGTGATTTGTGAAAAAATTCACAGATATATTTGCATACATATTATAACTTTATTTTACAACTATTGCCCCATGCCATGGCAATATATGGGCTACATCACACACCAGTGGCCAAAACACCCAAATAAGATACCCACCAGGACGGAACCAGGTTCATAGTGACCAAATGGGGGCAGTCTATCATAGGTAAGTGTGTGAATCAGGTAGGTAATAAGGAAAAATCCTTTATTTGCCATTTGCACAAGGACGAGTACAGGTACATTGGAATTCTTCCCTTTGCCTACCCCATCTTGCTCTCCATAGCTTGGGGGTCACAGCACAGGGTCAGCCAGTGTGCAGTGCCTCCATTGTCATCTCGCTTTCCTTCTTTTATTTCTTTGTGTTTTCTTTTTCCTGTTTTTGTGTTGTTCTCTCTTAATGATGTTGTAATGTATCACAACACACCTGCTTGAAAAGCATCTTGAGGTGGCTCTGTTGTGAAAGATGCTGTATAAAAATAAATTGAATTGGAGCTGGGGGTTAAGAGCCATGCTCAATGGCCCACGGATATGTGACTGTTCTGCCAAAGCTGTGGCATGGTGCTGGCAAAATGAAGTGATGATCCACTAGTGGCTCCAAGATAGAGGAGTTTTTAAGAGCAGAACTAACTAAACACACTGAGAACAAATGCCAGAAAGAAAAGGACTATGTGGGTCAGAATTAAGAGAAAAACACTACAAACCGAACCATAGATAAACCTACACAGGGAAACGGGTAATACAGAATCTAGAACTAGGGAGACAGGCAAAGTAACACTAAAAAAACAAATCACACAATGACTGACTCAAGAAATCAACAAAGGCAGGTACTTAAATACACTGATACTGAGGCCTAACAAAGGGCAGGTGTGAATAATCAAAACAGCCAATCAAACAATGCAGCGCAACAGGTGGAATGAACTACAATAAATGAGCACTGGACAAGTGAACGCTACCAAACACCAAGACTAGGAAAAGGACTAAAACAAGTACAAGCAGAACATAATAAAATAGAGCACAAACATGCCAACTGAAGCAATGATAACTAATAACAAACACAAGGGAAAAAAAAACAGAAAACAAACAAGACTGGCCTAGAACCCACAGCCATTCAACCTTTGAGCCACACACTAAACCTATTAAGCTACGTGACGATCAGAGGAATAGCAGAAACACACTAGGGCTAAAAAGCAAGAGACAGAAATGGCAGCGATCTTCCAATCATACATGTAGGCACAGAGATAGGCTGAGCCACTCACCACCCCTGTAGTAGGAAAAGAGGCTGTTTTTACATTTGAAGCTTACTAAAAATGAAAATACCCTCCTAAATCACAATATCCATGTTTGTTAGTAAAAGTGTTAAAACAGCCTCTTTTCCCGCTACCCGCTTGATACACACACTCACCTATGACATAATTACCTCAATTTGTCAAAATGAACCTGGTTCCTTCCTTGTGGGTTAGTTTCTAGGTGATTTGAAAACTGGTCTGTCATGTAGCACCTATATGTTGCCATGGAATGTGGCCATAGAGGTAAATAAAGTGATAATATGTATGCAGATATATTTGTACATTTGTTCACATCACATTTAGTCAGAAACAGCATGGGTAATGTGATTTAAGAGGGTATTTTCATTGTTAGGAAGCTTTAAGTGTAAAACAGGCTATTTTCCTACTACCCGTTAGATATACTCATTGATCTATAACTGACTAACTGACAAATCAGACCGTCAATATGAGCCCAGTCGGGTCCTTGTGAGTCAGTTTTTTTTTGGTGTTTTTGTATTAGATCTCCTGCAATATCACATAGAGTTCAATGAAGTGAAATGTGCAAAAATAAACAAATTCAATTTATTTTTATATACCAATTTTCTCAACAGTCGCCCCAAGGCTCTTTACATGTAGGTGTGATGTGATACTTCCATCATCATTAAGAGAAAACAATACAAAACAGAAAAGGGAAGACAAAGAAATAAACGATTTTTCATTACTAGCTACCTGATTCACACACTTACCTATGATTGACTGTCCCCATCTGGTCACTATGACTCTGGTTTTATCCTTCTGAGCCACTTATTTAGGTGTTTTTCCCACTGGTCTGTGATATAGCCCATATATTGCCATGGCATGTTGCTATAGATGTAAAGTCATAATATGTATGCTAATAAAAGTATGATTTTTTTTCACAAATTACATTTTGTCAAAAATAAAGTTGATATTGTGATTTAGGAGGGTATTATCACTGCTAGTAACCTTTAAGTGTAAAAAATGCCTTTTTTTCCCACTACCTGCCTGATACATACACTCACCTAAAGGATTATTAGGAACACCATACTAATACGGTGTTTGACCCCCTTTCGCCTTCAGAACTG
>JAAGVU020000488.1:0-11685 GCA_011763525.2 Mormyrus iriodes | reverse complement strand
ATGTAATCCAGCCCTGGCATGGGGCCACAATTCAAGTTTTGCTTGGAGCCCAAGAAGGGTTCAGCCGGCACTGGGGGCATAAATAATGAGTATACTATTTAATTACTGCAGTTATTTATTTTGCATTTTGATTTTTATTTCACATCACTCAGCGACATGTCAGCTAAAGTTCTGTAACTGCAGAACCTTGAGCTACTTTTTTTGTGGAGTATTTTGTGTGTTTTTGAGGCCTCGGTCCTAGATGAATAAGATATCACATGACATTCCAACGTAAGCTAACAATACATTTAATCTGACCTACACATAGCTTGGGTAACAGGATATGTTGTGGTATCTGTGGAGCCTCTTATCCCTTGTGTGTTTTACTTCTTCCATTCTAAATTCTAGAATCTATAGAATTTAACCTAATTGTCTAAAATGGGCTGGGGTCAATTCAACCCCAAAAATAACACAGGGGTTAAGGAAGCTTTACTGCCTTTCATTTTGTTTTGGATGCATGCAAACTAGCTGCAGTGAAAACAAGGCAATAAAAAAGTGACAGAGAATCTGATAACAAACTGTTAACCAGCGTGGTGATGCTAGTGGTTTGCTAAGTCGCTGCCCCGGGCACGTTCCCAATTAATTTTTCTCTTCTCCGATAGGAATGTTGCCAGTTATGAACATGTACAGTGAAACCTGAAAGTAAGTGTGGTACCTTATAATAAACTTGCAGTTTTTTCACGAGCTGTTGTATACCAGCATGAGATCTTTCAGAGCGTTTCTGTAGAGTATATAACCTGATTATCTTTATGCGATCTCAGAATGTACAGTTTTTGTAAAGAACGCTTCTCAGATTCCAGGAGGCGTTTATCTTACATACCGATCTCCTTAATCGCTTGATTGCACCCATTTTCGTTTCCTTCCATTTTCCTCTAGCTGTATAAAAATATGGGTCTGTGCTCGCTGTCTACTTCAGCCCCAAGAAAGTGGGCATAGAATGAAAATAAACACTCAAACAGAATTGCATATTTCAACACGATCCCTTCATAGTAACCCTTATTTAGTGAGTTACACTGGAATGCAGTAAGCAGAGCTGTGATTAGAGAGATCATGGTATATTAATCCATAATAATGTACAATAAAATGCACAGATTTACAGTGATGCTTGGGGCCTCACAAATATAAATGAAAGTGATCCGAGCCCATACAGGAGATTCATGCAAGGAGATGAGGTGATTGGCTCTAACATCATTCAGGAATTCTGTGGCATGACAGAGGTGTCTGAAAAATGTAATGGTTAGTTTTTTTTAATAAAAAATACTAATTATATATGTTGATTTGATGTACTGAAATAATTCAGTATTTTACATATAAAAAAATAATGTTATAAACACGAGTATTGAATCGCTGCCGTCCTGTACTGAATATGCAGAAAATTGAATGGATGCGTGGAACGTTTTAGAAAGATATATTTGGAAGAAAGTCACCAATATGTGTTCGGAAGGAAAGAGTAGTAAAATGGGAAAATCTGTTGCTAATCAGACAGTTATTCGTTAGTCATCTCCCTTTTTTGACATTTCATAGTACTTTGTTAATATTTGGTCAGAGGTATCCAGCCATTTCTGTACATGGCATGTTATGGTGCGGGTTCACCTATAGATGGCAGCAGAGAGTCTTAACCATCATCTGCTTTTAATGAGCTATACTTGACACTTGTTTACCATTAAAGATCCTCCATTTAAATACAGCATTTCAGGGCCATGGTTTGCTGAGTTCTGCTCCGTTACACAGTGGGAATTTATGCTCAGATGTTTTTGTTTATATGCATTGGAACAAAGGCTTTGATCAAATACATCACTATAGCACTTTTACACGGATTTGAAGAATCCAGCTATCCGTGTCAATGATAATTGGTATAAAGAGTTTTGGGCAGGCAGGATAGAAATGTTTATCTTTAATTCAATATAGCTCAATTACATTACATGACAGAGTGGTATAATGGCATCACACCTCCAGGGTTTGGGGTGAAATCTCACCTCCAATCTTCCTTTGGAGTTCACATGGCCTCCTTGTGTTGCCAAATTCCCTCCAAAACCCACAGGCAAATTTCTGTCTCTAAATAGTGTATAGTACGCATGTAAATGCTCTACAACGGACAGACGTCCCATCCAGGGCGTGCGCCAACCTGGTACCTCCTTTACCCTCCAAGGTAGGGCTGAGTAAACAAAAGACACAGAGGGCAGGAAAATAAGGAAAAAAAGAAGATGGCGAATAAATAAAAAAGAAAGAAACACAGACATGACAAAGAGGCACCAGCTGTGCTGCTGTCTTCCCGTTAAAAGGGAGTTTTTCTCAGAGCAGACAGCAAACACAGGAAGCGTTATTTATTTACAGCCCTACATGATTATTGGCTGATTACTGTCCCGCTTCTGATTTGGTTAACCGTCTGAATACAGACATATCATTGTCCATTATCTGTCTTTATGAGCAGAGAGTGTCTCCACATCCGTCCTTCTCCAGGGCGTTGGGTATGCGTTGGGGAAAATCTGGCCAGGAAGATGGTCAAGTCAGATTCAGCAAGTATGTAACATCTACATTGAAGCTGAGCTCCAGTGTTCCATGAGGATGCATGCTTAGCCAATATCTCTATATCTTTTACACACATGACTGCTGACTTGTCTGTGTTTCTAACCTTATTGTCATGTTTGCATTCAATACCACAATCTTTGGTCTCATAACAAACAATAATGAGTCTGCATATAGGAATGAGGTACAGAAGCTGATTGGATGGTATAATAGTCACAATCTTGCTCTGAACATAAAAATAACTAAGAAATTGACAACACAACCACACCCCAGTCTACATGAATGGTGAGGCAGTGGAGAGGGCCTCCAGCTTCAAGTTCCTAGGGCTGACAGTCACTGAGGAGCTGTCGTGGGGCACCAATAACATGTCAGAAATCAGGAAATCTCAAAAGCGCCTCTTTCATTTGAGGAAACTGAAGAAAGCAAACCTCCCGCGGAAGCTCTTGGTGAACTTGTATCATTGTGCCATTCAAAGTGTGCTGACATACTGCTTGGTTCATGAGCTGCACAAAGCCAGACCAGCAAGCTCTGAAGTGGGTGATGAAGAGCATAGGAGAAATCACTGGGGCCCATCATTGAGGACCAATCACATCCTGGACATCACTCGTTTGACCTTCTTGATCCCCCTCCTTAATCTCTGTCTTCCATAACCTGCACCCTAACCATCTGGCAACCTTGGGTTGACCACCAGTTCACCAGTCTTGGGCATCAGGACTCCCCTATGGGGGGTGGGGCCAACTGTAAGCATCAGTTCAGATCCGTTGCCTGCACCACATCCCTTTTGCTGGTCTGTTTACCCTGAGCACTGAGAGGTGCACTTCATCTCTGTGATCAACTAGCCTATGTAACTGGTTTAACCAGTTTTCTCACTGTGAGATTATCTCCATGTATAATTGCTGAGCGTTCTATGATCTCCCTGGTTTCTTCTCTTCACCTGAGTTTCCTACTGTGTGCTTCTGTGTGCTTGCAGGGGTGCTGTAAAGGGGGTGGGGGAGAGTTAGGGTGATTCCAAGGGCCCCTGAGTGACAAGAACCTTTAAAATTTGAAAGATAGTTGGACTGGTTTGGGTTGGTGCTTTCATGAGACCCAAAAACTCTAGTGGTAACTGTACATGCTTGCGATCCCCAATACTCTGAGCATGATTCTGGATCCCCTTCTTGGTGTCTCTACTTTCCAGTGTCTGCACATGTCCCTGCCTTTCCCTGCACCCCCTTGGACAGACCTTTTGGCTTGACCCCAGCTCGTATTTTTTGATCCCGTCTTCCACCTCACAAATCTTGTTCTTGGTGGCTCTGTGTTTGGATCCCCAATCTCTGAGGTTTCCACATTACACGGAGATTCAGATATTTTCTAATTATTACATAAATGCTCTGCCATTTGATGACTCGTCTATGGCAGCAAATTCGAATATGACAACCCAGCGCTCCAGAAGATGGTGATGCAATGCACAGTTGGCTGGTCACCAGCCATTCACATATTTTTAAACTGACCTTTGTATTATAATTCCATTCTGTGGTGTGTGAGGGCTCCAGTATACAGATCTTTACGGCTCCTACTTATGAATTTCACTTGTTTTAGTTTTATTACACACATGATGGAAAGCAATAAGTCACCTCTATGTTATACCTTCACAAAGACCACAACAACCACAAAACTGAATATCCTGATAATTTTATTGCATAAGATTCTGAAAACTACACTCTCCTGCAGTTGATTTAATTTTTAAAAGGCAAAGATTAATGATTGAAGCCCAATAAGAAAATGTAACTAAAAAAATTTAAACAAATTTGGGGAAGCTTATATCCGCACTGCCCTGAACAGAGCCAGGGGTCGGGAAAAACTCCTTTGCTAACGTTCCGTAGTCATTTTTATTGTGATTAGAATAAAAAATAGAGAATAAATTAAAACCATTGACGTTTCAGGTATTTTTTACATTTCAGGCACTTTTTTTACAGAGAGGGGATGTGAAAGGGTTTATATGACGCATCTTGTGCTGTCATTGGCTGATCCAATGAAGGGGCTGAACAATGAGTAGAAACAGGCTCTTCAGTGCCTTAGTCTCTTACTCCTCCTACTGGTCAGTCAGCCCCTAAAAGGTGTGGCTTCCTCATCCAATAAATGACTCATAAATGCTTCTGAGGACAAAGAAACTATGGCTGTAGTACAGGAGCTTGTCCAGATCCCCGGTGTGGTCCCCCTGCTTGTTTCTGTTCTGGTTCTTCTGGTCCTGTATCTTCTGATCAACACACAAAACCAAGGAAAGGAGCCTCCAGGACCCAGACCTTTGCCTCTTGTAGGAAACCTTCTGCAGCTGGATCTCAGGAGACTCGATCTGAGCCTCTTCCAGGTACACTTGGAATTTAATATTTAATAATATAATATAATATTATATTATGTTTCATGGTGGGGCGGCACGGTGGTGCAGTGGTTAGCACCGTTGCCTCACACCTCTGGAATCAAGGTTCACATCTCTGCCTGGGTTCCATGTGTGTGGGGTTTGCATGTTCTCCCTGTGTCATTGTGGGGTTTCCTCCAGGTACTCTGGTTTCCCCTCACAGTCCAAAGACATGCTGAGGCCAGTTAGAGTTGCCAAATTGCCTTTTAGGTGTGTGAGTGTGCCCTGCGATGGGTTGGCGCCCCATCCTGGGTTGTTCCCTGCCTTGCGCCCGCAGCCTCCGGGATAGGCTCCGGATCCCCCGCGACCCGTATGGAATAAGCGGTTATAGAAAATGGATGGATGGATGTATATAATGTTATATATTATATTTAATAAAAATATAAATTAAATTCAGGGCAGCACAGTGGTGCAGTGGTTTTCACTCACACCTCTGGGTCCAGGGTTCATGTCTCGGCCCGGGTTCTATGTGTATGGAGTTTGCATGTTGTCGTTGTGGGGTTTCCTCTGGTATCTCCCCCACAGTCCAAAAACATGCTGAGGCTGATTGGAGTTGCCAAATTGCCCGTAGGTGTGCATGTGTGAGTGTGCCCTGCGATGGGTTGGCACCCCATCCTGGGTTGCGCCCGCAGCCTCCAGGTTAGGCTCCGAACCCCCTGCGACCCCAAATGGGATAAGCGGTTACAGAAACTGGAGGAATGGATAAATTAAACACATTACTAAACCATATTTACACTGTAATGGGCTCAGTTCAGATTTCTTGTATTATAATAGCTTTGCACTGAAATTTTTAACAGTGTGTATGGTTATAAGAAGACTTTCTGCGATTGTACATATGAACAATCCCAGAATGCATTTTTCTATATAATAGCAGATTGTCTTTGTCTAATTTTCTCCAGCTATCTCAGAAATATGGGCCTGTGTTCACGATTTACTTTGGGCCAAAGAAAAATGTGGTGCTTGCAGGCTATAAGACAGTGAAAGAAGCTCTCGTCAATTTTGGTGAAGAATTTGGGGACCGGGACATTCCGCCTGTATTCAAAGATTACGCAGAAGGCCATGGTATGCAAAGGATTATTTGACTGCTAATTACAAGAATTTGTAATTGGCTTCATGGGGTCATTTAAGGGGTACCGTAATATTGGCGATCACCATAACCTGACACAGAAATACATTCTACCCACACAGGCATTGTGTTTGCCAATGGAGACTCATGGAAGGAGATGAGGCGCTTTACCCTTTCCACCCTTCGAGATTTGGGGATGGGAAAACGAGGGATTGAGGAGAAAATTGTTGAGGAGATCAACTACCTTACAGAGGTGTTTGAAGAGTTCAAAGGTTAGATAATGGTGACATGTGACATGAAGAATTTTATTGCAGTGAAAATATTTATGTTGATTTGTTTAATTTATTCTAGATGTGGACTATATTTTCTTCCAAAATTACAGGCAAAATAAATTGCAATAAAAATGCACTAAAACAATTTTAAATTATACGACACAATAATTATTAAGTAACTAATCATCAGTAAAGAAGATTAATCGTGCATTTCTTGCCTGCAAATCACAGCGATATAGCTACTTGAAATTCTAAATTTTAAGCGTCATTCCGGCTGTGATGATAAGTTGTTGGGAGATGGGTGGATGAAATTCTTTCAGGTTTTAATTTCTAATCAAAATATAAGCCAGATTTCAGTTAAGGCATCTACTTGAGTATTACCAGTTGAATCATTTCATACATTTCTTTGTGCGTTTTCCTTCCCTCGTTCCCTGCTGACAGGCAAACCATTTGACAACACGGAAGCACTGATGTGCACAACCTCCAACATCATTTCCTCCATTATTTATGGCGACAGGTTTGACTATGATGACCCTCACTTCCAGGAGATGGTCACAAGGACTAAAAGAAACATCCAGCTCATGGCGTCACCAGGTGTTCTGGTATATTGACAGGTTTCGATTTACTTCACTGTGTCCAATGGATGAGTCTTTGAAAAACAGATACAGAAAGATGTTTTAAAGAGATCCTGTTTCTTTTCATTTCCCTGGTTTTTTGTGAGGTTATTTATAATGATTTTAGACTTCAGTTCTAACAAACTACCGACCATACAGTTTGTGACTTATCTTCTCTTTCTTCTGGCAGATTTACAGCATGTTTCCTAGGCTGGCCTGGTGGCTTAAGGACAGGAAAGCCTTGATGGAGGGTTTCAAATTCACACTAACGCAGATAAAAATAATGATCACTAAACTTCGGGACACCCTGAACACTGAGGAGAGGAGAGGTTTCGTGGATTCCTTTCTTATCCACCAACAAAAGAATAAGGTTCTGGGCTCATTGATAACTACACAAATCCCAAAATGAGTTCGAAGAAAGTAAATTCGGTAACACTTTACCTGAGGAGGACAAATGCTTTGTAGTAACTCAGTTACTATTGAGGTACCAATCATAAACAAATACAGGAGCTACTTAAGATACAAGATACGACAATTTATTAAGGATGAAAAGTCACTTAATCAGTATCTCATTTTTATTACATTTCTATGTGTAACTAAGACTTTGAGTTTGTGGTTAATTAATACGTAAGAACATAATACTATATTATTTGTGTGCCCTCAAGTAAAGTGTTACCGTAAATTCTTTCTTTGTTGTGGATTATAATGTCCTGTGATGTTCCATTGTCCCCAACAGGCATCCAGGGAGCAAGGGTCTGGCTACTACCATGACAAGAACCTCTTAATGTGTGTGGCTAACTTGTTTGCGGCTGGCACCGATACCACTGCGAACACGCTGCGTTGGGGATTATTGTTCATGGCCAAAAACCCCCATATACAAGGTAATGACAGCAAATATGTCTACAGGCTTATGGTGCACAGCTGCCATGCGTATTTAAAAGCAGTTGGATGGACACCCCACACTACAGGCATATAAACCTGTTAAAATACTGAAATGTGTGAAATTAAATCAAATAGATGAGTAGCTTAACGCGTATCAATTAAAGACACACATTGTTAAATGTTCTTGAGCATTCATAGATACTGGTTGTTCTGCATGCATCGTTAGACCGTGTACAGGAGGAGCTGGACAGGGTCATTGGAGGTCGGCAGACTCGAGTGGAGGACAGGAAGAACCTGCCATACACAGATGCTGTGATCCATGAGATACAGAGGGTGGCACAAGTTACTCCATTACTTCAACACAGCACCAGCCATGATGTGATGTTTCAGGGCTACCATATCAAGAAGGTGGCATTTTGTCTCTTATAAGCAGAGTTTCTGTTATTGATGAGTGAAAGTGAGTAGTATAGTGAGTACTAATATTATTGTACACTGTATTGCAATTAAACATCTTCTGTAGGGAACTAAAGTTACTCTACTGTTGACGTCGGTACTGAGTGATGAAAGTGAATGGGAGAGCCCCCATACCTTCAACCCCGGCCACTTCCTGGACGATCAGGGACGGTTCTTAAAGAGGGATGCTTTCATGCCCTTCTCTGCAGGTACGGGGCAGGCTCTTCTCTTGCTTTCATAAAATATTTATAAACGGTCCTGTACTTTTCTCCCTTATTCCTATGGTTAACGGTCTGAATACAAACATATTGTTGTCCATTATCTGTCTTAATGAACAGAGAGTGTCTCCACATCTGTCCTTCTCCAGGGCGTCGGGTATGTGTTGGGGAAAGTCTGGCCAGGATGGAGATCTTCCTCTTATTTACCTCACTCCTGCAGAAGTTCCGTTTCATTCCACCGGCCGGAGTGTCTGAATCTGATTTGAATCTGACTCCAGTGTTTGGATTTACTGTCTCTCCAATCCCCCATTCACTGTGCGCTCAACCTCGGGCCAGAAGCTCCTGAACGTCATTGCTTTGGAAGGAGATATTATATTGTAATGTTAGGTAATCATTACTTGAGTTATTACATGAGATAAAATATAAAATTACTTAACAGAGAAGGAACAAAGAAACATAGGATCACTACAGAATTAATCTTTGTCACATCTGCTCCAGAATCAGTTTTAGGAACTTTTCAGCCAAGGAGGAAAAGACTGACAGGCAGAAGACCTGGCTATGTTGGTGTGACCAGTTTGGAATGTGACCTTTTCCTTGTGTCAGTGTACCTTGCTACTTACCTTGTTAATAAAGTTGTATATTCTTTAATCCTTGATGTGACACTACTTTTAAACACATTTTCTAAAGTAAATTATGTGTTTTGGGAGCCTCAGTCTCAGACGAGTAAGACTTCAAGTTCCATTATAATAAAAGCTAGCAGTGCATTAAATTTGTTCTAAACAGAGCTTGGTTAATGTGAAATGTTGTACAGTGGCCCTGCAGGTTAGGACTCGCGAACATGATTGGAAGGTTGCTGACTCAAATTCTGTGGCTGGTAGAGTGATTTCACCATTGGGCCCATCAGCAGGACCTTCAACCTAGTTTCCCCAGGGGCCCAATCTAACCCTGCTTGTGTAGTTTGTGTCTCCTCCCCATGTTACACAGGTCTCCCTTGGGTCCTCCAGTTAACTCCTACAGTCCAAAGATCTTTGGCCAGAGACATTTAGGCTGACAGATGTCTTGTAACTGTGTGTGCATGTGCATGGGTCCCGCCCAGGGTTTGCCCCAGGCTTGTGCCCCTCGCTGCCTGACTTCCTAAGCTAGAGAAGCTCTTAGAAGACGACAGTTGAATATGTAGTGATTTTCTGCAGCTTTTACGAATAAGCACTGCCTCAATGACCCTTCACTGCACAGTTCAGATCCAGTGACCGCCCCATTCTCCCTTTGCCCCTGAGTACTGACGGCTGCACTTCATATCTGTGATTAACTAGCCCATATAACCAGTTCCAGCAGTTCTCCCAGTGTGACTTCTGCGCTTCACCTAATGTTCTGTTAACTTATCGACAATATAATTATGGGTTTTCCGCTCTGATCGTATAGTCCACATGTAGCCTTGACTTTCTCCTTTGATAACATGCAATTGCCAAAATAGTTAAAATAATTAATATTTATGCTATTTCAGGTCTATGCTCTATAGCCTAGACATTGAAACCATAGTGAAAGGTGTCAGTTATGTAATGTTGCTGTTATGATGCACGGTGCCGGCAGGGAAATGAGGTGCTGACCCACTTGTAGCTACAAAACAAAAAGGGGTTTAATTTAAGAAACTGAACGCACAGGGGAAAACTACAAAACAGAAGGACCATGAGGGGGTCAGAAACCAAATACAGAAAAATAGTGAGCTGACTAAAACCTTGAAACAAAACAACTAAAAGACTCAGCAGTAGACTAGAGGACGAAACACATGGTAACATTCACAATGAGATTCTGCAAAATGTATCATTCTACATGAAAAACACTTTAATTTACACTGGTGATGTCTAACAGATATTCCGACAGTGAATGCGTGCAATATGCCATTAAATAGCTACTGCAAACTCTATGATGACAGGTTGACATAAGAGGCAGGTGCACATACCTATCATACAGAACAGGTATACAGCTTTCATACAGCCATTCGTGATGGAGATTCTACAGATTTTTTTTTAACTTCCTATTGTTACTATAATTTATTATAATATTATAAGTCACTTCTGTGATCCAGCACTGTTTGAGGGTACCTGCATGCAGATCCTTACTGGTTCTTTTCACAGATTTCACTTGTTTTGGTTCTATTACACAAATAATAAGAAGGATAAAGTTACCACTGTGTAATACCTTCTCTTAAAAATTATTACAATATATTATCTAATTTCACAGATTATGGGAAGCCCAAAAACAAGGGGTGTACATGGAAATGGGAGCCCAAAATTTTTTAACAAGTTGGGACTAGCTGATATCTGAAATGCCTGGAATGGGGTAGGGGGTCCGGAATGAGATGAATTGTTACTAGAAAAGATTTTAGCTAAAAACATCATAAGGTTATTGCTTATTCTCTGCCCTAATTATTTAAAACTACAGATAAATAACTGGATGTTCAATTGTAAAATTGACTTTTTCATGTGTTGTGTTGTATCACATTTGCAATTTTAACAATATGAACGAAACTAACACTAAACGAATTCCTAAACAAAATTTACATTGTAGTGGAACAGGTTTATAATTTTAATTTTAATTTTATTTATTTTAATGTATGTGGTTATAAGAACACTTTCTGCATATGTGCATATGAAAATATGTGTAATCTGAAGAATAACAAAACAAAACAAAACAAAACATAACATAACATAATATAAAAAATATGGAATAAGTTAAAGCAGTCAATGTTTTAGGTATGTCTGCAAGTATGTACAGAGTGGGTGTAACTGTATTTAAGTTACACATCTTGTGCTGTCATTGGTTGATGCAATGAAGGGGCTGAGCTGTGAGAAGAAAACCTCTCTTGTATAAGCTATTCCTTTGCTCTTTTACTTGATTAATCTTTTACTCATCTCACAGAGAGGTCAGCCCCTAACAGATGTGGTTTGCTCTTCCAGTTAACAACTCATAGGTGTATACCATGTATTCAATATGATGTATATGGTGTATACAATGTATTCAATACAATGCATTCAATATATGTACATATGAGAGCATCTGCTTTTTGACCTGAGTAATAAAATAATAATATAAAACGTAAGAAATTGTGTCTTAGGTATGTCTGCACATACAGAAAATGTACAGAATGGATGTGAAAGGACTTAAGCAACACATCCTGTGCTTTCATTGGCCAGTACCATGAAGGGGCTGAGCTATGAATAGA
>JAAGVU020000486.1:0-11702 GCA_011763525.2 Mormyrus iriodes | reverse complement strand
TATATAAAAATATAAAACCTTGGCTAACAGATCCCTTTTAAAAATGATTCTCATGTGCTCCTCAGTTTTGTACTCTTTATAGCTGAAAGATCTACCAGTTCAGGTTAAGCATTTTCCTCTAAGCAAGCAACACTCAGGCTATGCGTCAGTTGTTAAAATCTGTTTTCATGACCTCTGAATTACCCTGCAAAAGCGACAGCGCTCACCTGGCTGCACAGCGCCCCCTGCAGGTGGAGCCAGCGTAAGTTCAGGGCACCAAGCTTCTCAGCAAAGAGTGTTTGCTCATATCTTGTGGCTGGAAGGTCGGTGCCGCTGGTCAGTGACACTGACTGGTTGAGCATGTCGACCGTAAGCTGGTGAGACGCCATCTCACCCTGATACTCCTGCGGAAGAGAGACTGACGTCAGTGAGAAGCAGAGCTCCAGGAAGGAAGCTGACATCGTGCTGTGTGACACGCTGTGGAACCTCAGACCTCAGGGCCATGTGACTCCATGTCTTCCTGTGGGTACATGGCTTTCCCATGTAGTCTAAATACTGTATATTTGCCCAATGTGTTCCTCAAATGCAATGATTTGGGCAGCCATGACTAGTCAATGCCGGATGTGACTGAATGATCGGGTTGTTTACCGGAGTGAGTGAGTGCACAGCCCACAAGCCTTGCTGTTTTGGGGACCCAGTCACTCCGAACTACAAGTACTCAATGCTAACTTACCGTCTAATATATCCCAGACTTTGACACGCACGGTTTTTACTACATAGTTGACATTATTCAGGTCACATGGGGTGTCATGATGTTCTGACTCATCAATGTATATTAGCTTAGACATGCTATGTTCCAGTGAACTAATTTGCTCACAGGGATGTGGACTTGACGCCCTCATTCTGCTCAAACTCTGCCCATTGTCACTCACTGGCCTGACCTCACATCCCCAGGGACCTGACGTAGCTGTCAGTGACACCCAAAGCTATTCTGTATGCCAGGGGTTCTCAACACATGCCTGGGTTCTCTCCCAGACGGTCCACGTTTTTGCTCTCCCCCAATTCCACTGCAGTTTGGCAAACACTGCTCTACGCGTGCTACGATCACAAGCGGTCACACTACCGTTAATGAGCTCACTGAAGATGTTTTTGCATATTGACTCCTTTAGCTTTGTAAAGCTGTGACAGAACGTGACACATCGTGATACATCATGAGACATTGTGACAGTATGTGACAGATTGCGACAGATCGTGACAGAATGTAAGAGATCGTGCCAGAAAGTGACAGATCGTGAGAGATCGTGAGAGATTGTGACAAAACCTGACAGTATGTGACAGATTGTGACAGAGCATGACAGATCGTGAGAGATTGTGACAGATCATGACAGAATGTGAGAGATCGTGACAGATCGTGACAGATCATGACAGAAGAGAGATTGTACCAGAAAGTGACAGATCGTGAGAGATTGTGACAAAACCTGACAGAACGTTACAGATCGTGACAGACTGGCTGACACCTTGAGTCTCTGCAGCAGCGGCTGAAGCCTTGTGGCACTGCTGGCCTGACGGATCTCCTGGGGATCTTCATTCAGCCTCTTCTCCATTGCATCCATCCAGACTCCCAGCTCTGTCATGGCCTCTGAAGGATGCAGCTTCTCCATTAACTGCTGAAAGTGGGGAAACCATACACAACCTGAAACCCTAATGCCTGCACACCTCACTGTTAGTGTAACATTCGGGTTTTGTTAATTTTATACAGCTAATCATTGGTGTAGTACCCAGGTCTAACAACAGAGGACTTCCCCGTGATAGAGGAACACCCATTCAAAGCCTTTCAAAAGTATAGAGCCAGTTTCCGAAGGTGACTTTTCTATTCCCTCCCAGTCTGGTTCCTGAGAGACATCTCCAATCTTTTCACTTGTTATTTAATGTCCACTGGACTGTTAATAATCATACTGTGTCACTGTGTTGCCAAGCACAGGCAAACAATGTTTATTTAGTTAGGAAACATTGTTTTATATTTAGTAGTTAAGCTGTAACTGGTACGGATCAGCCTCTGGGAGCCTTGCTCTCCTGTCTCTCTTTATCTTGCTTCTTTTCTAGCTTCTTGACATGTTTCAGCTTTGGTCATTCAGTTCAGTTACTGCAACATGGGAGGTTTCCTGCTGTACAACAGCCAACAGCCTTGAAGATCTGGCCAAGAACTTTAGATATCCGAATATCACGCATATACAGAGCAATGCTTCAGAAACTGACCATAGTGTGAATAAGCAGAAATGAAATTTCACCAGTAATGCTGTCTACTGATGACTAAAGCACAGTATAGTGTGCCTTCAGACTTTATCATGAAACTGAATGATGCTTTATTTCCCATTTGCACAAGTACCAGTTCAGGCACCCTGGAAAGCTCCTTCTAGCGTACCCCATCTTGCTCTCCACAGAGACACACATACTACGAGAGCGAAGCTTGGAGTCTTAGCGCAGGGTCAGCCATTTTTCCAGCACCCCTGGGGTATTTCAGGGGAGTAAGGGCCTTGCTCAAGAGCCCAACAAATAACAACAACAAACTATTCTGCCGAGGCCAGGATTCAAATCAACAACCTTCTGGTCACTGACATAGAGGCCTGACCCACTGAGCTACATACAAGCGGGAGACGTGGAGGGTTCGGCACAGCCGGGCCGTACCTGGTGCAGCCACTCCTGGACAGGCGGCAGTGTTGCTAGGATCTCGGCCCAACCCCGGTCCAGGTGTGCCAGCTGTGCCTGCAGGGTGCCTGTGTCCCCACACCCCTTCAGCTGCAGCAGCTCCTCCCCCGCGCTGATCACAGAGGCCTTCAGCAGAGACTGGGCCTCCACCTGCTTGGTGAATTCCTGTATTCACAGGGCACAGCAAGCAGAAGCAGAATGCTCCATGTGACCAGATTCTCGACATACAGTAGGTGTGGCTAATCCTGCATGTACAGAAGGTCAGCAAGCTGGCTGCACTGCAAGAGATCAGGACAGTGTGCGGGCTCGCTCATAGCTGGAGGGGTACATAGCTGGAGGGACAGGCGAGTCCCCCCATCACACGTTTTACATTATACCAGTAAAAGGCGTATTCCAGGTGTATACCAGAACAGTGTACCAATGGAGTACCAGCCCTGTCAATATGAAATCATCATTAAAGGCATTACCAAAAGTATTACTAATAGTTTCATCCTAATAATGAAGGCTCTTACTAACATGTTTATCCGGCTTGTATGACATGTTGCGATGGTTAATTAGAAGTTATTAGGTGATGCTCAATTTCTTATTTGTAAGAAATAAGTCCTGTGTGGTTCCCAAAAGGTGGAATGACCTGCAAAACCACGTCCAATCAGATCCCCACCCCCCCTTCAGGAAACGCCTCAAGACCCGTCTGTTCCAGGAAATCCTCCGCCAGCCTGATAACCATCTATGCCCCCAGAATGTTCTTAATGTTGCACATGCTATTGATTTGAATATCTGTCTTATCGTGTTTTTGCTTTGCTGGTAGATGTTGTGCAGCTCCTGGCCTAGCACTGCTTACTCTCGTACCTGGCTGTTCACTGGAAGCTCAGGCTGGCCACACTCATGCCCTTGTGACCCATCGAAAGCCGCATGTTTGTAATGTTGTAAAATTTGCCTGCCTCGTACATCAAAAGCATCTGCTGAATATGTAAATGTAAAGTGCACACAGAAATTCCTGAATGTCGGCTTACTATCCCCGGCTTTAATCTAGACATTCAATACTAAATTCCTACATATGCAATGTTAAAATTACCTGCAGGCCAATAGATTGTACAAGTAACCAAAGTTAAAAAAAAATTAAAACAAGAAGACAGCAGATTCACCAGAAAGTTGGCGCGCAACCGGCGCACATGCTCCAGCTCAGGGGGCGTGGCCTCAGAGTGCCTCCTCCAATCCTCCAGCTGCTCCCGCGCCCTTCCCAGCCAATCACCCAGCGCCACCGAGTCAGCGCAGAAGCTGCAGGGATGGGTGAAGGAACCAAGGGCACCAAATAAGAATTTCATTGTGTGCTGACAGTATATCTCATGAGCCTTAATGCTAATGCTAATGTTCCAATTTCCCACAATCCTAATTTTCCTTTATACTGTTTCTTCCTAATTCATTGCCCATATATGATGTGTGAATGTGTCTTGGCAACACTGTATAAGCCAACTGCACTATAAATCTCTGGGGGGGATGAATTAGTCCTTCCATCCAGTTCTCAACTGCACATCCTGGTCAGGTTGTCAGGCTCCCTGAGCTCTGCCACAGGTGGCCTCGGGCACAGAAGGGAGCTGTGTGCATCAGCAGGTTACGGCCCTGTGCCCATGTTCGGAAGGTCGCTGGTTTGAATCCTGATGCTGGCCCTTAGCCCCTAGCACCAGGGGCGCGGTATGCTGGCTGATCCTCTGCTGTGACCCCCCCCAAGCCTGCACTCGACACCCCCCCGGGGTTCTGTTCCCCATCCAGGATGTATGACGACAGCGCACATCCTATTTCGCAGACGCACCTGGCCCACAGACGGCTGTGCGCAGAAACTCGCAGCTGCTCCTGCTCTGCGCAGCGGCGCACGGCGTTCCAGTGGCCCTGCAGCTCGCGCAGCGTGGCCCCCGCAGTGCTGCAGAACCCCCTAGCCTGTAGCGCCTGGCCCTGCTCCACGGCGGCCCCCAGTGGGGCACGGCTCTCTTCCAGGGCCCTGCTCACCTGCTGTGAGGGGCACACGCACCGGTATTTATGGACTGCTCTTTGTGAATAACATCTGTGCTCAGCCAATCACCAGCCAGCAGCACAGGAAAAGAGACAGAAACAGCTGCATCGTTTGTTTTCAGGTTCGAAAAAACACTGAACCTGAAACTGTAGAACACGGTCAATGTGTCACACAGATGTTCTACAGCTGAGGGTCAGTGTGTCACACAGATGTTCTACAGTTGAAGTGTCAATGTATCACACAGATGTTCTTCTACAGCTGAGGGTCAGTGTGACACAGTCTTCTCTGGCTGTGGTGTGATGTCACAGCAGTACCTCACAGACACAGAGTGTTTGCTGTAGTCGCTCCTCCTGGTCCTCCTTTCCTGGCCCTGCACTTGAAGGCATCCTAGCCTCCAGGTCATGCAGTAGTTTTGTTATTGAGCCACAGCTGTCCTGCCACTGATTCCAAACCTAAGGGGAAGCACAGACAATATAAGCACAGACAGTGTAAGTACAGACATTGCTAGCATGGACAATGCGAGCACAGACAGGGCCAGCACAGACAGGGCCAGTGCGAGCACAGACAGGGCCAGCACAGACAGGGCCAGTGCGAGCACAAACAGGGCCATCGTGAGCACAGACAGGGCCAGCACAGACAGGGCCAGTGCGAGCACAAACAGGGCCAGTGCGAGCACAAACAGGGCCATCGTGAGCACAGACAGGGCCATCGTGAGCACAGACAGTGCCAGTGCGAGCACAGACAGGGCCATCGTGAGCACAGACAGGGCCATCGTGAGCACAGATAGCGCAAGCAGAGCCAGGGCCATCGTGAGCACAGACAGTGCGAGCAGAGACAGGGCCATCGTGAGCAGAGACAGGGCCAGTGCGAGCACAGACAGGGCCATCATGAGCACAGACAGCGCAAGCACAGACACGGCCAGTGCGAGCACACACAGCGCGAGCACAGTAGCCAGCATTCCCTATGAGCACTGGATTACTAAATAAGCATATTAAATGGGTGGGGCTATTGTGGGCGAGTCACAAATTTGTTTAAACACAGGTGTAAACATCGTACACAATTAAAACTGGATATAGACTAATGATGCAATGCCAAACGACTGATAATTAATGCTCTTCTAAGAATGAGCATGCAGCTCTTTGAGCAGTGGAAGTCTCTGCCTGAATGTGTCACGACTTTGTATCAGGGAGGGTGTCTGACTGCACGAACAGCAAACATAATAAAAACTATCGGGTTCACTGAACATAACCTCAGACATTAATTAAGCTGCCACGTCAAAACAAGTTCAACAAAACTGTATATAAACCAAGTACGAGGAATATTTATAAAAGAACATAGAAAATATACCTGATAAAATACCGAAATATTTTTCATCGTTAAAAAGATGATAGCAGCAAACTCTGAAGATTAAGGCTGAAGCGCAGGCCTTTGTACCTGTAAGCCATCCTGCAGCTGCACACCCTGCTGCACTGCCCTCTGTTGGAGAGTGCAAGCATCCTGCTCCAGAGCCGCCCGCGCCCCCGCCGGCACCTCCGCCTGCGTCTGTAGCCTGGGCCCTGGCAGCCGCTGTGAGAGCTGTTGCACCATCGCCAAGTGGCTCGCCAGCTTCTGGAAAAATGTCTGCTCCCCCACCATTGGGCCCAAAAAGCAGGCCAAGAGTCACTGACTTCACACTTAGACTAAAAGACTAAGAGTTGTGGGCCTGAACTTTACATAGTTTGAATAACAGAATAGTACTGCTCATTTTCACAGATGGACATTCACTGCAAGCTTTAATATAAACCAGCAGTGCTCACTGAAGGTTTATTATGGGTTGCTGAAATATGCTGCATTTTATTTAACCTTGTTCCTGTTCATTTTATTAGTATAAAGACATTCTTAGTGCCATTTCTTTCTCATGCATCTTGGGCTTCACACCACAAATCACTGGCTGGCGCATGCTGATGAGGTCATGTGTCACATGACCTGGTTAGACAAGGCACCTTGTGGCTGTTTAAGAGAGCCTGCAGCTCGTCCTGGCTGCGCAGCTGCACATGCTGACTGCGGATGAGTCTCTCCCAGCCCAGTCCCACCAAGCTGGCCAGTCCACGGAGGTACCGCTCAAACTGCAGCTGCTGGTCCAGCTGCTCCTGCAGCACCCCCTGCTGGCTTTGCAGGGAGGTACAGGCGTTGTTCAGCAAGTCCTGCAGAGAAACGGGCGCACACATTCACGCACACATACAGCTCGTTTTCACATACAGCTGTGAATGTGGAATCTCATCGAAACATTTTTTAGTTACTACATCAAATTTTGTCCATACAAAGACAGCAGAACTGGTGACTGAGACACAGGCCTGCAGTGCCCAGAGAAATCTACCATTCCGAAGAATGTCATATTTAAATGAATTATTATTATGTCTGCCAAAGTTCTTCTCAGACCCCTGCAGCTTTTGCAGTAACCATCCTAGAGTACCCAAGCATCTGCTGAACTCCACCACCAGCACACCGTTTGGCTACTCAATACTTCATGAAGTAAACGGACTCATTAAGTTATTTAACTTAATTTGAATTAATACATGGAATGGCTGGGGTGTCCCTGAGGAGAGGTTTGGGAACTGAAGCAGTGTTCATCTAGCCACCCAACAAAATCTCAGTAACCTTTTGGAAAACAGAAGAAATCCTTGTTACTGTTTTTAATTGTATTATTACGTATTTGTATCTATTCTGCTTTTTACTTGGTTTAATGCTGAGGGACCTTTGCACAGTGCCATAAACACACAGTGCAGCCTGGGGGTCCGTCTGCAGCACGGTGCAGTGTTCAGCACACCACACACAGCAGTCTCTGTACCTCCAGGTGGACAGCGGGTAGGCTCCAGGTCACAGGCCTCACCGCCGGCCCAGATATCAAGCCCTCCTGCAGGAACAGGTCATAAGATTGGCATTGCCCCATGGACACCAGCATATACTGAAATGCATGTACTGATGTTTGCCGAATGCTGACTGCCAAGTGCATGTTCACCCCCAGCTTCCGCACGCTGAGAAATGTGTCACTTCAGTGATTGATGGAGCTAAGTGGGACAGGCTTTTTCCATGTCTGTACATGCTAGTAAGAGCTCATTGAGTGTACTGTCTTTAAACAGGCATGTCATAAATAATCAATAGTAAAGCAAGATATGCCTCTCACTCTGTCTGGAATGAGCGTTCAGAAGATTCTTTGCTACTTAAGGAAAGACAGATACACCACACACATCACCAGTTGATAGAAGTAGGGTTAGGATCCCTGGCTGTGATATATCCATAGATCAGTGACCCCTGACTGTGATATATCCATAGTTCAGTGACCCCTGGCTGTGATATATCTATAGTTCAGTGACCCCTGACTGTGATATATCCATAGTTCAGTGACCCCTGACTGTGATATATCCATAGTTCAGTGACCCCTAGCTGTGATATATCCATAGTTCAGTGACCCCTGGCTGTGATATATCTATAGATCAGTGACCCCTGGCTGTGATATATCTATAGATCAGTGACCCCTGGCTGTGATATATCTATAGATCAGTAATCATATGAGGGTTGAGCTCCTCATGACTGACCTGCCATGTGCTTCCAGTCTTGTCCAGGGCAGTCAATGTAGTTTGCAGCTGCTCATGGAGCTGGGGCCCTCGCTCCTGAGATTTCATGTCCCCTTCAGCCCCAGTAGATGATCTGAAGAGAAAAATATCACTAGTTCACCTGCCTCCCCCTCCCTGCCACATGTGGTTCCAACCTCAGCCTTGGTTAATGTGAAGACTAAAGAAAATGGCTTCATGATCAAAGAGGTGAACATCTGGAGAGGAGCATTTGTTTTTGATATATATTTCTGTCTGTCATCTAGTGTAATATTACTGAATCTCAAAGACATGTTCTTCCGCTAAGCAGGTAATAAGGGGAAGTCTCACAATCGGAACCTAGATGCTTTAGCCAATTGGGGAGCCTTACCTGGTAAGCTGCTGAGCCTGGTGCTCCTGTGTGGCCCTCTGCAGCCACCCCTGGCTGCTATTATGCAGTAAGGCCACAGCCAGATCTCTCTGCTCTTTCAGCTCAAGCTGGAGCTCCTGCAGAAGTAGATAAAAACATATAGACAGAACTCAAGAAAAGTTATGCAGACAAGCGAGCCAAAGCAAAGGCAGAGACACTAAATCGTCTGGGAAAGATAGAACTGGAAGAACTAGAATTAGACCGAGCCTTCGGGCCTGTGCTGTCCAGCTGGGGGTCGCCCATTGGCACATCACTTACAAACTGAAATCTAAGACTGAGATGGTCTATCCCGCCCTGAGAACGAACCAGTTTGACTGGATGGTATTTGTTTCTTTTCAGATGAAAAAATCCGTCTTCAATAAACACTGGTACATTCAATTCTGCTAAAAGTTCAGCGTTACTTTAGCACATTTTTAAGGCAGTATCTCTCAAAGGACCAAATGAAACCTGTCACCAGGTCATCACCCCTGCGGCCTCAAACAGCCCTGATCTCTTAGACATGGTGGAATATTACCCTCATCATACATTCATCCATCCACTTTCTGTACCCACTTGTCCTATGCAGGATCGCAAGAGTCCAGAGTCTATCCCGGAAGCTACAGCCACCAGGCAAGGAATAACCCAGGACAGGGCACCAGCCCATCTCTGGGCTCACATACCATTCACACCTACACTGGCAATTTGGTAACTCCAATTAACATCGGCATATTTTTGGACTGGGGAGGGAAACCAGAGTACCCACAAGAAACCCCACGACAACACGGGGAGGACAAGCAAACTCCACACAAACAGAGCCATGGTGGAGACTCAAACCCGGGTCTCCAGAGGTGTAATGCGGCTGCACAGACAACTGTACCACACCACCACCCATGACCCCAATTATTTTATTAAAATAAACTATGAAACAAGACTCACATTAAGTAATGCCCCTACATGAAAATATTATCTCTTCGAAGTAATAGCTTGACTTAAGTAAGTAAACTTAAACTAAGTAGTGCAGAGTGGACGGTAAGAAGTTTATTGATATGCTTCACCAAAGTCTCGAGGTTATAGCTACTGGCTGAACTTACCTTCTCCTGCTGGATTGACTGAGTCTTAAGAGTGGACAGGAGCTCTGGATTGCTGACAGTGCACTCCAGCCCTTCCTCTTGGGGTAACACTCCACACTGCAAGTCACACAGTAGCGATACTGAGTCCGTAAGTGCTGGGCTGAGCTTGGCCCAAATGTTCATGCCAACTAAGAAGTCTTCCTGACTAGGTCTGGTTCTTAGTTTAAGTTATACTGCATATATCTTCTTCAACAAGAGCTAACATGCATCAGCCGTTGCATTTTAGGGAGAGATTTGCAAATTGTTCCCAAAGACCTTAAACTGGACTTTAAATTAAGGTGTCCCATAACATGTGAATCTGTGTACCTGATCCTGGCTCCAACGATCAGGCAGCTGCAATAATGGAAGCAGGCTAATCTTGAGTTGGTCTAGGGTTGATGAGAGGGCAACTGTCCATCGATGGGTTTCAGCAAGATCATCTGGCCTCAGGCTACACATACTGGATAGCTTATTCTCCAATTCTTCACATACTCCCTGGACATAGAAAAAGAGCCATAGTTATCTAACGTATATTATGAGGTTATATATCAGCACAGATAAACACAAGGGCGACTGCCACTAAGTGGTGCAAGACGTCTCATCAGTTTTGACAATTGACCATCTCCTGTGCTTACCTGGCAGGTAAGCAGCTGCTCTTCTATGCCACCTGGCACTGCTGCCCCAGGAGGCATATCGATGAGGCTCTGACGTGCCCGTCCCAGCCAAGTCCTAACTTGATTGGTCAGCTCACATAGTGGCTGGAGGCCCTGGTCAGCCCAGGATCCACCAGAAACTGGCACATGCATTTGAGGCACTGCCAATGGCTCTGGGGGAATGCACAAAGTCCCTGGCACAGGTGGCACTGTCTGATACGGCACAGACGCATCCTTCTGGGGAAGTGACACGGTGTCCTGTGTTATAGACATAGTCTCTTTCGAAGCTGATACATCCCCCTTGAGAACTGACATGGTGTCCTCTGTTACAGACATAGTCTCATTGGGAGCTGACACATCCCTCTTAGGAATTGACAGAGCATCGTGCGCTACTGACATGGTCTCTGCAGGAGCTAAAACATCCTTCAGGGTAACTGACACAATGTTCTGTGTAACAGAAATAGTATCTGTGGGAGCTGACACATCCCTTTTGGGAATGGACGTGGTCTCCGGTGTTGTAGATATAGTCTCTTCAGGAGCTGACACGTCCTTCTTGGGAACTGACACGGTGTCCTTTGTTATAGACGCAGTCTCTTTCTTAGTTGACACATCCCTCTTGGGAACTGACATGGTGTCCTGTGTTACAGATGAAGTCTTTTTGGGAGCTGACACATCCTTCTTGGGAACTGAAAAGGTGTCCTGTGTTACAGATATAGTCACTTTGGGAGCTGACACATCCCTCTTGGGAACTGACACGGTGTCCTGTGTTACAGATGAAGTCTTTTTGGGAGCTGACACATCCTTATTGGGAACTGACATGGTGCCCTGTGTTACAGATATAGTCTCTTTGGTAGTTGACACGTCCTTCTTGGGAACTGACACGGTGTCCTGTGTTACAGATGAAGTCTTTTTGTGAGCTGACACATCCTTCTTGGGAACTGACACGGTGCCCTGTGTTACAGATACAGTCTCTTTGGTAGTTGACATATCCCTCTTGGGAACTGAAATGGTGTCCTGTGTTACAGATGTAGTCTCCTTGGTAGCTGACATATCCCTCTTGGGAACTGCCACAGTGTCCTGTGTTACAGATATAGTCTGTTTTGGACTTGACACATCCCTCTTGGGAACTAACACGGTGTCTTGTGTTACAGATATAGACCCTTTTGGAGCTGGCACATCCCTCTTGGAAACAGACATGGTGTCCTGTGTTACAGATATAGTCTCTTTGGTAGTTGACACGTCCTTCTTGGGAACTGACACGGTGTCCTG
>JAAGVU020000485.1:0-11709 GCA_011763525.2 Mormyrus iriodes | reverse complement strand
TATTATTATTATTATTTATTTTTACTTTGATTTGTAATAACGTTCAGTCTTTGACTGTTGGTTACTCTCACACAAAACCATAAATAATTTAAAGTTAATATACATATTTTATTTAGCAAATACAAAATATCACAGTATTGTAGCATGACAAACACAAAGTTGCACACTAGGAGTGTCTGAGAAAAGTGGTTATAGCTTTAGTACATTTGAAATTCTTGTTCTTAGTTTTGCTGGCTCATCTCCTTGTTGTCCTTCACATCAAATCATCGTTATTGTGTATAGACCACCTGTCACACCTGCCCTACCGGTCTTTTCCCGATGTTTCCCACAGGCGGGGCTGCTAATTATGTCATGGTTACCTCGTGTTCTTGCCCATGTTAATCAGTCACAGGTGCCCCTTGTTTCTTCCCTGGTGCTCCCGTGTCCTGAGTTACCCTGTTGGTCATTGTCGTTGTGTGTAGCAGTGTAGCCTGTCCTTTTTTTGTGTTGCCTCTCGCACAAATAAAGTCCCCTCACGGGGTTCCCCAGTCCAGTCTGCTGCTGTGTTCTTCCTACCAGCATCATGCCTCGCCGTCCAGCCTGCAGACATGACACCACCTGGTCCATACAGTAATTTTCAGGAGTTTTCAGATTTTTTAACATACCTGGTGGTCACTGTTGACAAAGCTGTGATTATTGGTGATTTTAATATTAACATGGAGAATGACAGTGATCCTTTAACAACACGTTTGCTGCTATTCTTGACTGTAGGTGTATGTCAGAATGTAGTTGGGCCTACTCATGCCTGTAACCATACCCTGGATTTGATTTCTTAACTATGGCATCCTGATGGAACATGTATCTATTATCCCTCAGAGTCCTTTGCATTAAGATCATTATTTGTTAACATTTGAAATATAGTATAGCCTCCCTTCGGCCAGAGCTCCAAAGTCCTGTGCTGAAGGGCTGTTGGTCTAGTCTGTTAAGTCAGTATCCGGTGAGTACCGCCCATTTTCTGCTATTATTGGACAACGTCATTTGCAGTAGGCAACCAATAGGGAAACAGACTGAGGCAAAGTGTAAGCTAAACATCACCGCATCGTTTTTTTGTTGTAATTGTATCAGGAGATGGAGGGCAGTATACCGCGCTGGAATTTCGTTGTGTGCGTTCCAATACCTTTACGTTCCCATATGTGCATTGCACGCGGGCATGTTTTATGTTGGGTTTTTTGTATATGCGGTTAATTGTAAATGAGTCCCTCAGACGCGGTGAACGTTTATTTAGCGGACACTGAGACGAGCATACGACTTCAGGAGCGTGTATTTTCTCGGAAGCTTGTTTATTATTTTTAATAATAATTAATTATTTTTGTTTATTATTTTCTCAGAAACTAAACAATGAAGTCCAAGGAATTATCTGTAGACCTCCGAGACCGGATTGTGGCAAGGCACAAATCTGGAGAAGGATACAAAAAAATTTCGGCAGCACTGAAGGTCCCGAAAGGCACTGCGGTCTCCATTATTTGGAAATGGAAGAAGTTTGGAACCACCAGGACCCTCCCTAGGTCTGGCCTCCCAACCAAATTGAGTAATTTGGGAAGAAGGGCCTTGGTCAGTGAGGTGACCAAGAACCCAATGATCACTAAGGCAGAGCTCCAGTGTTCCCTTGTGGAGATGGAAGGTCAACCATAGCTAATGCACTTCACCAATCAGGCCTTTATGGTAGAGTGGCCAGACAGAAGCCACTCCTCACTAAAAGGCACATGACAGCCCACTTGGAGTTTGCCAAAAAGCACATTAAGGATTCTCAGACTGTAAGAAGGAAAATCCTCTGGTCTGATGAAACCAAAACAGAACTTTTTGGCCTGAACTCATAGCGTCATGTCTGGAGGAAAAACAGGCACTGCTCATCACCTGGTTAACAGCATCCCTACTGTGAAGCATGGTGGTGGCAGCATCATGCTGTGGGGATGTTTTTTTGCGGCAGGAACTGGGCATCTAGTCCGCATAAAGGGTAAGATAACAGTAGCCAAGTATAGAGAGATTATTCAAGATAACCTGCTCCAGAGTGCTCTGGAACTCAGACTAGGGCAATGATTCATCTTCCAACACGACAATGACCCAAAGCCATCCATTTTCTATAACTGCTTATTTCATATGGATCGCGGGGGGTCTGGAGCCTATCCCAGAGGCTGCGGGCACAAGGCAGAACCCAGGATGGGGCACCAACCCATCGCTGGGCACACACACAAGCATACCTACGGGCAATTTGGCAACTCCAATCAGCCTCAGCATGTTTTGGGACTGTGAGGGGAAACCGGAGTACCCGGAGAAAACCCCACGACGACACAGAGAGAACATGCAAACTCCACACACGGAACCCAGGCAGAGACCTAAACCCTGGTCCCAGAGGTGGGAGGCAACAGTGCTAACCACTGCACCACCATGCCACCCCATGACCTGAAGCACACAGCCAAAATAACAAAGGAGTGGCTTCAGGAGCAGTCTATGAATATCCTTGAGTGGCCCAGCCAGAACCCAGACTTAAGTCCAATCGAACATTTTTGGAAAGACCTAAAAGTGGCTGTGTACCTTCACTGCCCATCCAATCTGACTGCTTGAGAGGATCTACAGGAGAGAATAGGACAAAATCCCCCAAAACAGGTGTGCCAAACTTGTAGAGGCATACCCAAGAAGACTTGAGGCTGTGATTGCAGCCAAAGGTGATTCAACAAAATACTAAGCCATGGGTGTGAATACTTATGTACCTATTGTGTTTAAATGTTTTCATTTTTGTATAAATTTAATAAAATGTCTAAAAAAAATTTCATTTTGCCATTATGAACCATGTTTGTGTAGATCTTGTAAAAGAAAACTATTCTGAAATATATTTTAGAATAAGGCTGTAACATAATAAGATGTGAAAAAAGTGAAGGGGTGTGAATACTTTCTGGTGGCACTGCATGTTTCGATGGTCACATAAGTAGTATTACTAGAACTACATTCTACCATCTATGGAACATAGCCAAGCTTTGGAAGATGCTCTCTTTTTATGATGCAGAAAAACTAATACATGCCTTTGTAACTTCTAGACTGGACTACTGTAATGCCCTTCTTTCTGGTTGCCCATCTGGATCCTTACATAAACTTCAGTTAGTGCAAAATGCAACAGCCAGAGTGCTTACAAACAATAAAAAAATGATAATATTAGCCCTGTTCTATGCTCCTTTCACTGGCTTCCAGTTATGTCTCAAAATACACAATAACTACAAAATACAAATACTGCAATTAACTTATAAAGCACTGAATGGCCTTGCACCAGAATACCTTAGAGATCTACTGGCCTATTACAAGCCTCCTCGCTTGCTTCAATCTCAAGGAACAGGATATCTATTAGTACCTAGGGTAGAAATAACTATGACAGGCTGCAGAGCATTCTCTTACAGAGCTCCACAGCTGTAGAATAGTCTTCCATCAGATATGCGAGAGTGTATTGACCTAAAATCGTAGAAGTTTAGTCTGATTTAATGTCAGACAGTGAGAAAAAAAAAGTTATGTGCCTTTTTATAAAGTGTATGTAAACTTCCAGTTTCAACTGTACATGTAAGCAAAAGAATATTTGCCAGGTAGCAAAAGTCTTGTACGTTCTGTCCTACACGTGAAAACTAAGGAAAAAAAATGTGTATGATTGTGTGTTGTGAGTGTGTGTATGAATGTGCAGGTTAACATGGAATGATTCCCAATGAGTGTGCGAGGCCACAACAAGCCGCCCCGGGGCCCCCCAGACGGCCAGAAGAGTCCCAAAGGATCATGGACTTAGCCGCCCCACAGCGGCCAGGAACCCGGGCCGCCCGCCACCGGAGGGCTATGTGTCTACCCAAGGAGGCAGAGGGGGGAGGCACTGGGTGCCCCCCACTGGCGAGCACGAAACAGGGGCTCCACGACTGCAGGCAGCAGCGCGCCGGTTCCTCCCTGGGGGCCGGCCACGGAGGCACAGATAGACCCCGGAACCTGGGCCACCTGCGTACCGCGCAGGGCCCAGCCAGCCCCGAGCAGACCTGCAGCCCCCCATTGAACCCCTACCAGGGAGACGCCTCAAGAGCTACCAGGCACCCTCGACCCTGGCTAACCCGACCCCCCCTCCCCCAAGCCCAAACCCCTCCCGACCCTCCCTCCCCAATCCCCATACCCACCCTCTCCCAAATCCCCCCACTACCACCCCTGCACCGCCCCATCACCCACATGCTCCCCCGTCCCCGGCCAAACATGCAGACACACAGAACCATGCATGCACACATACACACACTCAGACACACACGCCCGCTCGCATCTGCTCGTCTTTGAGCCCTGGCAGCAGATGCCCCGGAATTGTCCAGTGGATGGCCCCATATGATGTTCCCCACCCCCCCCAGGTTGTAGGCGAGTGGGCACTCCACCGGAGGCTGGCAGCACCCCACAGATGCAGCCCCCCCGCCACCCCAATATTAATTGCTTTAAATAAAAATAAAATGTATAATTGGATAAAAGTGGGAGGTACTGTGAGGAAGGTCAGAGAAACGCGTGAAAATTCATAGTGGTGAACAGCATCCTCTTGTGGACAGTATTTATATTAACATTTGCAAACAATCAGGTTATTTGCGTTCTTTGCAGAAGTATTAAATTACTTTTATGATCAAATCTGAAAAATGAAAAATCATTTTGCTCTCCGGTGTTTCATTAAATTTTGATTTCTTTATAATTATGCATAAATCATCCCATCTTATGCCCGTGCTTGCTGGTGTGAATATTATACTGGATAAATGGTTAAAGTTTCCCATAGATCTGAAATAATACTTGTGATGGTAGCTGAAGAAAAGGGCCAGAATTACCTGCCGGCACAAAAATAGTCTTATCCAGTGGAGGTTAGTTGCAGAGGCTTTGCTGGAACATCCACTCAGTGGTTTTTGAAGTCTCTAGAGATTGCAGGCCTTAAGCTGAGGAAGGCTCTTAAAGACCTGCCAGAGGAGGCAGAACAAGGGAGTTTTTGGCTTTGACTCCAAAAAAAGGACAAAGTGTGGAGAAAGCAAGGATCCTAGGGCTGGCTGCAGGGGGCAGTAGGGAGACATCTTTCCACCACCTCGAGATGTTCTGAGATTAAAGGAGAGAAACATTAGTGATGGGTGGCTTCCAGCTGACAACCCTGAAGCCAGTGCAGTGGCACCATCGGAGGTGCGTTAGGCAGAAATGCTCAGCAGGTGGGCTCACCTGAGCTGACATCTGACAAACAACAGATACGGGTGACCTTTAACACAATTTATTGAATAGTTCTATATATTTCACATAATATTTTACAGACACAACCCTCCCATCTATCTATCCACATGGGAAGACAAAGTAAAAAATTAAGAATGTGTATATGGGAATTCCTCTGGTGCCGGTCCATTTATTTATATTCTCAGACTTGGAGCCAGGTGTTCCCCTTTGTCCGTTTCTCAGGTCAATTTTGACCTGAATAAACAGATGAAAATCAGGCACATGGCTTTAAATTGACCATACAGAGCTTAGAGGTAATATATATTTAGTGTTGAAAGAAAGCGAAAGGTCACTTACTCTGTTCATGGTTAATCAAGCTAGTTGCCTAACCTTAGCTAAAGTTAGTCTGTATTTCTAACTGCCTTAGCCCAAAGAGAAAAATATTATAATTGTTCTTATATTGAGCCAGGACAACTTTGCTGCGTGTTGCACAGTGGTCAAGTTACGTGCGCTAAACACTCTTGAGTCTTGCAGCTACCAAGACAGCATTGCCGCTTTCTTTCACAGAATTCAAAGCTATTACCCAAGTCAGAGTCACCAAACAAGAAAAGGAGCTGCTCTACCTGGTCCATGCATGTAGGGGTGCCCGATTTGACGATATCGTGAATGATGTCTCCACGATCTGCCTTTATGGTGGGATCATTAGTATTGAACTGCAGTGGACATTCTATCAGTTCCAGTTATATGGCTCATACACACATCTAAAGCTGTTTTGCCGAATTCGTTTCGTACACCAGTGAACTGGTAATAGCAAACTGTCTTCCTCTCTCTCCCTTTCATGCCCTTGTCTCAATGTCCAGTGTGCAACATGCAACACATTCCCTATCTGCCAATGTGATGGCATGGATAAAATGGCGGCGGTGGTCCCTGAAATGGATTTGACATTGGTAATATGGAACTTGTTTCGATCCTATGATACTGAAGTGGCGCAAACAATGGTTATTTGCAAAATTTGCTAAAAGAAAGATCGCGAGTTGGTTGTCAACACGACGAACCATTTTAACCACCTCAAGAAAGAAAACACCTGAAAAGAGTGTGCTGTTATTTTTTCTTCTAGGTTTTATCTTATAGGCCTGTTCAGTAACTTGCAAAATAGTCTTAAGATTCTTTTTCATGTTGGTTTTTGTTAAGATCGTGATCCTGTCTTAAAATCGTGATGTGATATTTTTGCCATATCACCCTCCTCTCCATGCTTGTGCAATATCCACCATATCTTCTGTCGTAATTCCAGCGAACATCTCTCTCTCTGTTTCTCTGCAAAAAGCATGTACGATTGTCGGTATCCTCGCGATAGCAGAACGCACAGAACAATGTCCACAATTTAATTGATCATGAATGGCATTGTTCTCTCATTTGGATAAAAATATAAAAAAGCCTAAAAAATGCTAAAATGGTTTGCCATTGTTTGGTTTACCTGTGTGTGGGAAACACTGGAATTACTGCACTTCACCAATGTTTTTTACTCTGTATGATTTTTTGCAACCCTTTCCCCATTCAAATCTCCTGCCTATTGCTTTTTTGATTGTTTACTTTTATGGCACTACTGTCTATCCTGTCCTGCGCTGCTGTCTGTCCTGTTCACCCCTGGGCACCTGGCCCCTGTGATGCAACTGTAACATTAGAATTTCACTGAATTCTTCCAAATATGCGAGTAATGATGTCTGTCCATTCTGTATAAAGAACGTTTAGTATACAAAATAAGACACTGACACAAGTATCAAAGTTTGATGAATTTATTGCTCGTGGGAGTTTTGCTTACACAAACATGTTCTGAGGGCAGAGCGAAAAATTGATTCAGAGAGAGAACCAGTCAGATTGTAGAAGAGGCATGTCCAAGTATCTAGAGGAGGAGGGACCAAGACATTTGATTGGTTGGTCTGACATCTGGCACAAGATCTGATTAGTTATCTCTCTGAACAATCATTTTTTGTTCTGCCCTCAGAACATGTTTGTGTAAGTCAAACTCCCATGAGCGATTTTATTGATTGTTTGCTGCTTTTGCACTATAGAGTTTGTAATGGAAAAGACAAAACCAATATTAGTATCATATAGTTCAGATTGGCCAGCTGAAATGAGAATTGATATTGGTAACTGATTTTTATTTTTTTTATTTTTAAGGTGTTTTAGTAACTTACTATCCTCTGGTCTGAGCAGGAGGTGCAGAGACACCAATGAAAGTACCTGAGCCCATACAGCTGCTGGGTAATGTAGTTTGTACCCTGCTTGTTAGCCAGATCACCTACCTAATGCAAAGTGGTGGAGGCATTATGAGAATTGTATGTTTATAGTGGATTGATATTTATTTTGATTGTGATATACAAAAAGTAATTGATTTTGTTTTACAAAGCATTTTGTTCTAACAAAGTTAATATTTTAACCATCTTTGTATTATCTTTGTTATTGAAATAGACATGTACTGATTACATGGCTTTGACCATTAGGATTTAAGGAAGACAAGTGAGACTCCTCAAGGAGAGAGGAAAAGCAGGGCTTGAGTAGTGCTTGTTGATGAATGGTGACCATGTGATGTCCCAGTAATAACTGAGTGCGTTGTAACCTTGGGCAGTTAAGCTCACTTTATTAACATTTACTTGTTTGGGTTTTTCTTTTCCTTTTGTTTCCTTTTGTGTTTTTTCTTTGATCACAGCTTTCTTTTTCGGGCCCATTTTCACATTGGTTTTCCATTCTTGTGGAAATAAATGTACTTGGCATCCTACCTTGTCTTGTGAGCAGCCCATATGGGTTATCCCCTAACAATGTGACAATCCAATTTGAAGAGATCCAACAGAAGAGCGCCTTCTTAGATCTGTCCCTTTGTGCAGTGTGCGGGACCACGGTGTTACCATCAGCTGCCCATTCCGCTGGCAGGTGTACCTGGAGCTTTAGTCTGTCCCAGGCCGTTCCCTTCTTTCTGTGGCCCGCGCACTTCCTTGCGGGCATTCCCGATGGACCACTCATCCCCGTAACCATCAAACACTGCTGGCCATGAAGTCCTGTTGTCCTCAGATGACTGTGCGTGGTGTCGTGGCACACTGCCCGAGAATGATGGCATCACTGCTGATGGAAAGGCATTGTCTGCTGTTTCCATCTTGTTGTCCAGTGGCTGCCCATGTCGTGGGGGGGATATCTGCCCCCGGCCCTGCAATGCCTCTTCTGCCCTTTTTTCAGGACTACCTTTCCCCTCTGGCCCCCCTCTCTTCGTAAACATGCTGAATATCTCCCTCTGGCCTACCGGCTGCACTTTCTGAGCCTATTAACAAAGGGAAGTGAAGCTTTTACCACAAATATAGCCAAGTTTGGGAATTACAGCAAAATGTGCTAAGTGAATCCAGAGAATGATATATCACGTGTATGCATCAATGAATTATGAAGTTATTTGCATATTTGGACTTTTGGGTAACTGCAGTGTTATGTAAAGGTGCATTGCCGTGTTTCCCAGTAGAGGGTAGTGCAACACACTTGCAACAGTAGCTGTCTTTCTTGAAAAATAATAGTTCAGATTAGTGCCATCTCACTAGGTATTAATAAATTCTGTTCAGCTCGTTGGACCTTGTTCAGTGGCATTTGAGGAAACATTTGGGCCTGACTGATGGGATTGGTGATAAATGGACTTCATTCTAACGTTTTTGAAAATTTTGCCTGCAAATTATGGATTGCGCTTCCAAATGGCAGCCTGTGTGACTGTATGTAAATAGTCAATTGCACAGATGAATCTTTTTTTTCTTTTTCCTTCTCTGTGATTTAACACACCTATGAAACCGTTGTGATTAATCTTACTGTGAATCTGGGTGGCAGGTAATGGTGGAAATTCTAAAATTAATGGTTGTCTTCACCAGACTGTGTCCTGATTTCTTAAAGGATCAGCTTTGATATAGAATACATTATGCTGAAATGCTCACTGGGAGTTATAGCTCTAAGCGTTACTATTCATGCTAAAATAAAAAGGCTTATTATAAAAACTTATCAGTTTGATGTGTATTCCTACCAGAAAAAATGTGGAATCACTGATTTTTATTTATTTTTTGCCCCTCTTCCCCCCCTTGTAGGATTCCTCTGTAAAAACACACATCAAACATGTTTGTGTACATTCATGTCACGTGAATGTTTAAGTTTTTAATGCATATATAGCTTCAGTTTTGACATGAATGCAAGTGCATTTCTTTGGTTCAAATGCTGTTAAACACTTATTGATATTTTCCAGGGACCTCTGTGTGTTGCCTAGCCTCTGAATCCACCCCCCTGCTGGCACAGAAGCCCCTCCCTCACAGGCAGCCCAATCAGATCATCTCTTGTATGTGGTGTTTGACCTTAATAGATCAAAGTGATGTCCTCCAGCATGAAATGCATGTGCACACCCTACCCCTACCACAGACAGTGCAGACACGCACACCCACACGGAGGGTGATGGCTCATGGGGCCACCTCTTCCCTCGTTCGGAGATGAGCAGAGACACCCACAATTGGCCCTAAGCTAGCAGAGTATGTGTCATGTCTCCATCGCTGTGTCCCACTCACCATCCTGGCCATCGCCGCGTCCCTCTCACTGTCCCGGCCATTGCCACGTCCCTCTCACTGTCCCGGCCATTGCCGCGTCCCTCTCACTGTCCCGGCCATTGCCGCGTCCCTCTCACTGTCCCGGCCATTGCCGCGTCCCTCTCACTGTCCCGGCCATCGCCGCGTCCCTCTCACTGTCCTGGCTGGCCCTCCTGTCACTGTGTCCCTTTCTCTGTTCCGGCTGGCCCTACTGTCGCCGTGTCCCTCTTGCCATGCCGGAATTCCTCTGCCATCTCTGTATTCTTCTCGCTGCCACAAACAGCCCATGCTTCCATCTCATTGTCTTTGGGTCTTACTGTAAATGAAGAGATCTTTATTTTTCATTCAAGAATGGGAATACAACTGAGATTAAGTCATTATGCCCATCTGGCAAGTTCGGGTATTTAATATCTAAATGATGGCGAAATCATGTCTAGTGCTGAATACAAATGCACTCTTCTGCTTACTCCAGTCCCTGACAGAACCGCCTGTTAAGCCGGCAGAGTGTTGTTCAGTGGGTGTGGAAAGGCACCAGGTTTCCATGGTTGCAAGGGAGCCTTGATGTGGCCGAAAAGAGCGAGTTGACCGTTATTGCAATTATGGTCGGCGCATCCCACTTCCCTGGAGGAGACATTGCAGGGTCAACTAGATCTTGGCAGTGAACTACATGTCCTCAGAAGCTGCGATGATCAAACACATCAATGCCATATACCGGTGACACTCTGTAGGCTTCCTCGTGGGAGAGTCAATGATGTGGACACAAAGTGGCCAGCATGTGTCCTCTTAGGAATGTGGGTGTGTGTTTTGGAAAGCGAGAGGGGGAGATGTGTGGGAGCGGCACGACTGCCAGTCAGTCTTGGAGTCTTCTGAACTGGTGATTGGGAGCTGGTGGCAGGGGTTGGGAGGGACCGCTGAGATCAAAGGGGATATGTGGTTACAGATGGCTCTGAAGTAGGTTGAGAGGTTGGGGAGGGGTCAGTGGGGGGACATGAAGGAAGGTTTGCAGGGAGATCAGGTTGGTGGAAATTCAGACCGGGCTCCTGAGAGTGATAGGAGGGGGGGGTGAACTTCCCACCCTTCATCACTAGGGGGTGGTGTTTCCTGTTTTTTATAATTCAGGCACATTTCCAGGGGGGCCTCTCCTCTGATCCGAAGTTTTTTCTCCTAATCGCGGGCTCCTCTGGCTGTGTTGAGTCCTCTCTGGATTGTCCGGATAGGTTTCCTCAAGGCATGTTTGCTGGCATGTGTGTACCATGTGAGTGTTAAAATTCTTGTTGTCATTCAGCACGTTAATAATATCTGCCCTTTTTAAATTGCTACATGTTTTACATCAGTATATGTGGCCCAAGGATATAGCAGCCAAGCCTCTGACAATCTGTCTTGCTGTATTTCTTTGTGCTTTATATACAGAAGCAGATTTGTTGTTGTTGTTGTTGTTGTTGTTGTTGTTGTTGTTGTTGTTGTTGGTTCCCCCCCCCCCCCTCTGGTCTTGACACAGTTCAATACACAGCCTGAACGTTACCCTGAATACTCCCCCCCGAGCAGCCCGCTTGTTGCCCCGGCAGCCCTGTATCACTGTCTACCGGCACAACCCGCAGCCTCTTACCACGCAGCAGGGTGGCAAATCAATTTTTAATGGTGCTGGCCGGGATTTGGGGGGGGTGTTGATTTCCTTCGTTTACTTCCATGTTTGTGGGACTTATATGCAGGAGAGGAAAATAAAAATGCTGCCTGTCTCCTCTGACATGCCTTGAAACCGGTGAATAATCATTCCTCCTCCTCCTGCCAGGGTCATTGTTGTGACCCCTGTTTACATGCCTGTAAAATGTAAAATGGATTGTTCTGCTCCCACGGTATCTGTTTTTGACTGTTTCCAGAGCTTAAGTGGAAAGAATTTTTTTATATA
>JAAGVU020000484.1:0-11723 GCA_011763525.2 Mormyrus iriodes | reverse complement strand
CACACACACACACACCCACACACACACACACACACACACACACACACACACACACACACACACACACACACACACAATGGTGTCCCACAGGAGCCAAAGCTCTGCCATGTGCCCAGTTTGAATGTCATACTGGCTCGGCTGGGAGATATAGAGTCCTAGCAGACAATGTGGTTTATTCAGATTTCCCTTCTGGACTGTTCTGGTCTGACGCCGCAATGACGGACCAATGAGATCCCTCAGTTTTAGATTGATTTTATTTATTTATTTTTTAAAATTTATATATCGCTGTCCGGCTATCAGGTGAGGAATGCAAGGAGTGGCGTGTGCCGGACAGGCGGTGACGCCCCTGATTGGTGGGGGGGAGGGTCGATAGCCCCCTTGTCACTGCGCTGCCAGCCGCCGTTGAAGCCTCATCTGGAAGTGGTCCATCCTCGGCTCATTGAGATTCCAGCCCCGCGCTGTAAACACGGGCCGAGTGGCAGAAAGCAAGAGCTGCACGCGGGGGCGGGGGGGGGCGCGAGGCAAACCACCTGCCCGCGAAAACACACACACACACACACACACACACACACACACACACACAGGACCCTGCTGTCTGCAGTGGAGTACGCTCACACCGGTCGCTCTCCCCTGGCAGAGCCGCGAGTCGACAGCGAGCAGAACTCCTCCTCCACCACCTCCTCCCCCGCCGCCCAGGAGCTGATGACGAGGCTGGGCTTCTTACTGGGAGAAGGCATCCCTGGGACAGGTCGCATACCTATGGAAGACAAGAATGAAAAGAAGGTACCGCTCTCTCTCTTGCTCTTTCCCTCTCTTCCCCTCTGCCCTCGCTCTGCTGTGTCTGTGAGTCCGTCTGTTCATGCATGTGTGTTTGTATTTGTGTATGTATGTGTGTGAGATTTTCTCCTGATGCCTGTTGGTTTCTACTCCTTGCGGTTCTTGTAGGACGTGGCTGAAAGGCTGCCGGACCATCGCTAATTAGGCCAGGCAGCTGCAACTTTTTCCACAGCTTGCGGAATTATTTATTAATGTATGCAATTTCTTTGCGGACCATCGCAGCGGCCAGGACGGCCAGCCGTGCTCTGTCCTGTGTGTGTGTCTGTGTGACGGTGGGCGGGTACCGTATCTGCCTCTGATAGAGCCATACCGGCGTTGGCCCTGAAATAAGACCGGCTCGCTTGTCCTCAGAGCTGAGTCGCTTATGTCCTGGGTCCCCAAGCACAGCTCTGCCCCCCCCCCCCTCCCCCAGCCTGACATGGTTCTTGCTTTCCCATCTTCTGGTGGAACATCTGTAGTTTGTGTTGCTTGTGCGATCCTTGTTATCATGTTATATTTCATTTATGTTAAAAACGAGCACTGGACAAAACTTCTGCAGCCATCTCGGTGCCTCTGAGAATGTGGTGATATGGGGGGGCCGCTCTCAGGCAGCTGGGGTGACCCGATCTTCAGCCAGACGCTGCTGTTTGCATCTGTATTTATTTGTGTTTTTTACCCTGCTTTTTGTTTAAATGCACAGAGACTGCTTCTCTGTCGCCAAGCTCACTCTACTACTGCGCTGCCAAACGCGGCATAACAGGAAGTGACAAAACTTTTGGGCGTTAGTCCGAGCCCCCCAGCTATGGGTGCTGGATGCTGAGTTTAGGCCAAGCTCGTGTCTTTTTCGGGTTTCTGCAGCCGTGGCAACGTTTATCGGTTGCCGTAGCGACATTTATCTGTCATCACAGCGCGTTCCCGACCTACGCCGGTGGATCGACGGCAATATCAAGGCTCTACCGTGACTGATCGGTCCCGTGCCAGGTTCAAGCTGCGTTATAGTGAGGTGAAGAACGTTTTGGGATAAGGAGAGCGAGACTTCCCGTCCGTGCAGGATTCTGTCCAAACGAGGCGCCCCGTGAGGACACGGCAGCTGGTGATGCCCCCAACCCCCCGACCGGCGCGCTGCCTGCCTGCCTGCTGCCTGACCTATTTACAGTACCGATGGTGCGGGCGAGGTTGTTGAATCTCGAACGGCAGTCCGCTCACTGCGCTCCTCATTCCGGAGTCTCCCAACTGCTTTTCTGTCGCCTTGGCTTGAAGAGCGTTCCTCGTGCCGTTCCAGGCGTGTTGCTGAGAGACAGGCTGTTCTCCTCCCACCCTTCAGGTAAGCGTTGTGGCTGCAAGTGGAACGGGGGTCCGTCTCGGTCTTCTGAAGCCCAGGAAAGCCGATTTTTCCAGACACGCTTGCCTTTGATCAAAAGGGTTTTTTTTTTTTTTATCAAAATGGAGATTGATCCTATTTTTAGGCAGCAAGCGGTGTGTAGCGAGAATGTCATCATCCCACCATCCCCGTGTGCGTCTGTCTGTAAACATGTTTCGTGAAGCTTGAGTTTATTGCAAAATTCTTTCTAATACAATATTTGCCTGTAGTCTGAGTCATAAGGGTCTGGAGGTGTTTTTTGTAACCTCTCCTGTCAGTTGGGTTGGAGCATTTTGGAGAATTAAATGTACGGTAAAATATGTAGTTGGGTAATTATTCTCGGAATGGCTCCCAGCTTTATGTAACTGTTTTGGATACGGTGGTTATTTTAGCTTGGACTGGAGGGTTTGCAGAATCCTCTTGGCTGGAGTGTTTAACATTAAGTACTGTCATCTCCCCCTCCAGTGTGCCATAACCAGCCAGGGAATCAGCCCTTGCTCCACTCTGACTGGCAGCACTGCCTCCCCCAGCACCGACAGCCCCTGCTCCACCCTCAACAGTTGTGCAAGCAGAGCGCCCCCTAGCTGCCCCAGCCCCTGCGCGGCCGTGACTAGTGCCAGCTCCACGCTCGAAAGCAGAGACAGTGGCATCATCGGTAGGTATCGACATGTCGCCTTGTACCGCATCCCGTTCTCCGTGCGTCCCGAATCTGTGCCATCGAGACATGTAATTCTCCATGTTGTTCCGCCCCACATGGTCTGCTGTCTGTTCCGTACCTGGTAACCGGGCTGTGCGATTAAGGCTCCATGCTTCTTGGTGCCACCTAAGCTTATGGTTCGTCTTGGTCCTGTGGTCTGATGTTCCATGGCGTTCTGTCTGCCTCAGCGATGTCGCTGGTCTCACGGCGCTTGGACGGGACTTACGGAGATTTCTGGGGTTTATCTGTTCTGGGCCTGGGAGGCACTTTACACATTTGGATGAGGGCCCAGATGTGAGCGCCAGGTCTGTGTTTTCACAGGTTTGCTCGTAATTTAACTTTGGCTGTTTTCTACCATACTGGCCACACCAGGGGCGCCTGTATTTCGTCGTTTTGGTGGGCTTCCATCTCCGTAGTTTTTGCCGTTCTTCCAATTAACCAGGGGCCATGATTGCCTGTCGGCGGCCCCTGCGGCCTGTCCCACTGCCCCCTCACTGCCATTCCTCCCGATTTATCTGTTGACGTAATGAGTAACCACCACTCATCCATTTCACCCACTGAGCCGTGTCACAGGGTGCTAAATTATTAATGGCGGGACACACCCCCCCCCCCCCCGCGTTGGTGGTGCTGACCTTTGCTGCTTGAGGGCAGGGCTTGAGCCATCCAATTGCTGGGGAAAAGGGTGCTTTTTCTGAAAGCACTGATACCCATTGTGTGCCTAATGTTAAGGGTTTTTCCCATTTCCTATTAAGATTAAAAGATGTTTAGAGGTGAATGTACCTCTAAATGTACAACTGATATTTGTTTCAGTGAGCGGTCACTAGAGGCAGCGTTCTGTGTATCTCTGTTTCTGTCTGTATGTGTTTGTGTCTGACTGTATGGGGACCAAATGTCCCCACAATGTGGTGATGTCCTTACGACTCCAAAATAACAGGTTACTTTTTCTTTGGTCCTCACAAGGGGAAACATCTGTGACTGTAATCAAAAAAGTAAAAATGTTGTGTATTTTGTTTCGTTACTTATGGTTAGGGCAGGGTAGGGGTTAAAGGATGTCATTGTTGGGATTAAGGCTTTTCCCAAAACCTGAATGGGAATGGTCCCCAAAAAGATATGAACCAACAGTGTGTGCGCGCATGTGTGGTACAAAACCCAAGCTGTCATGAGGGACGGCCGGGGAGATGAGGTGGTGCTGAAGGCTTCCTCCACATGAAGCATCTCTGCTTCTAACGGCATTATGGGAAAGAGGAGCATGATGGGGAAAAGATGTGTGCCTCACGGCATGAGGATGGAGGAGAATTTTACACACACACACACACACACACACACACACCCCTCTCCAGAAGCAGACAGGTGACTGTATAAGGAAACCACGTTTAATTCACCTGTTTAATGAGCTACGGAGCTCTGCACTGTAACTCCTGTTCTTTCATGAAAACATCTCGATTACTGTTATTGTGCGAAACTGATTAAACGGCCCGCCTAGGGGATTTGTGTCAGTGTCATTTGATACTGTGTACCTTACACCCTAATGCCTTTCTGTGCTTTTAATACAAAGCCATTTACCATTATGACTCCGTAATGAATGCAGATTAAAATTATGTATTCAGTGTGATGCATTTGTGTGCCTGTGTTTTTAGGCTAACTGCCAGCGTCTGGCTCTTGCTGTCAGTTATGTTTTTCCGCAGCTGGATTCATAAGAATAGTTGAAAGGATTAAAGGATTAACTGTAATAAAAGTGCGCACCTGTCCAAATGCTAAAAATACATTTTTATACTCCACTGCATTTTTAATCATACTGTTGGGTCTTGTAGGGGAAAAAATGTGTGAGGGTATCATTGTTTAACCTCATTTCTCCAGTAATTAAAACCGTTAATTAACAGTAACTAAAACTATCATTTGCTTGTCACTCAGTCATAATTATATATTCACACATCTTCCATAAGCATTTATACAGCACAGAGTTAGGCTTTAGTCCCTCCATGACCCAGGAAGGCCAGGATACAAAGCAGAGAAACGTCAGGAATGAGATGCCAGTTCATTGCAGGAGCACACAGACACAGTTCATTTCGGGCACTCTCCATTCATTTCTATGGGCATAACCCTAATCCTAACTATGATAACCCTAACCCCTACCCAGCCCTAACCTTAACCATAAGTAACCAAACAAAATACGAGACATTTGGCATTTTTCGTTTTTCAATTGCATTCACAGATTTTTATAAAATTGAGGTTTACATAGTGGGGACAAAAAAATGTCCCCACCAGCTAAATGGTAACAGGTTTTGATTTGGGAAAGATGCATATGAAAGAATGTCATACAGATGGGTCATAAGGGGCAGAAATTCATGCATAAATGGGGCAAAACGCATTTGAACTGTACTTAAGACACAAGTGAAGTGGGAACATGCTTTTTTATATTGTCTGTGTTTTCTTTATAAAGCCGTGCGGGTTTCATTGGTCTCCCTCTGGTTCTGTATTTGTTTGGGGTGGGGAGAGTTCTTGTCAGACTTTTGTAATTAATTGTACTGTAAGTTTAATGTTCAATACCAAAAATACAATAAAAAACAAGTTAAAAGGTTAACAGGTTTTATCACTTTATGGGGATATTTGGTCCCCACAATGTGGTAGATATGAACCAACTTGAGACTGGAAACTGGGGCACCAGGAGAAACCCAGTGTAACCACATAGAGAGCATCCTAACTCCACACAGAATGAGGGCATAATTTGACTCCTACCCCAGTGGTGTGAGGCTATCCTGCTAGCCACTATATGTGTGTAGTATACATATGCAGATGCTAATTAGCGACAGGGTTTGCCAGATGGTCTTTTGAGCATATCTGATGCAGTTCGTACATCCTCCATCTGCCTGATAGATTTTTCAGTGCTTGCTGATAAGTACTGATCCGTTGAAGACTTGGATCAAAGGAACTGGCTGGCTTTCCGGAGTAACGTAGGGCGTTAATGAGCAGCTGGCATTCCTGCAGAGTTCACAGTGATGCCGGTATGATGGTGATGAACCATATACATTGTAATTCAGCTGGCGATCTGACCCCGCCCCTTTTTCCTGGAACAGCGACAATCACCAGCTCCTCGGAGAACGATGACCGCAGCGGTTCCAGCCTGGAGTGGAGCAGAGACGGCAGCTTGAGGGACGGCGCCCCCCATGGGCCAGCGGGGGCAGCACGGATGGATGCGTGCTCCCCCGTGGCCGAGGAGGACCCGCCGGGGGCTGGGAGTGCTCCATCGAGGGTGGAGCTTCCAGCCGGGGTGGGCATGGCTGCTTTCCCCACCCACACCTCGTCCAACTCCCTCGTGATGCCACGCCCCAATTCAGTGGCAGGTGAGTCCTGGCCTCTTTCTCCTGGGGGCGGGGGGAGGAACCCCCCAGAGTGTGATGGTCAAGGTTTGAGATTTTCTATTGGCCATGTGCAACAGGTGCATTGGAATGCTTTGTCATTGAGCCGCATTCGGTTGCAAAGAGTCTGAACAAGGCTATATTGGTAATGCAGAACAATACAAGACAGTGCAGATGGTGCGTAACAATACAAGAGAGTACGAAACAATACATTTAGGATAACTATAACAGATTCTACAACACTGTATGATATGCGATCAGTGGCTGTTAAAAAGCAGTAACCGATCTATGAAGTGCATGTGCTGCGGATACGACTTTTTGGGGAACCGCGGATGGTGGAAATCCGTATCGCTGTCCACCTGGCCAGCGACGGGCCTCCTTGCTGCGCTGTTTTAAGTTGGCTTGCCACTACCTGAAGCATCTCTTCACATTGCATATTCCGGAATGATCCACGGGCCTCCAGTTGGCCTGTTCGCATTGTTTACATTGTGCTGGGCGATGCAGTGTGTCGACGTGGAGGAGACCTTACTGCGAGGCTGGGGAGAGATGCCCCCTGGTGGTGTGGAGGCAGTGTCAGGCATGGTGATGTCCATGCAGTGATATGCTGGGGCTTCATGGACCACTGTGGGGGGGTGGACATACTCGCCTGGAACAGCTGATGGTGCCAGTCCCCCCTCTGGCACTCCACAGCTGCCTGGGGTGGGGAAAGGTGGAGCCAGCACCTTGGGGGACGGAGGAACCAGCTGTTGTAGGGGTCAGTGTTCATAATGGTTTGACCTGTGCAGCGATGAGCCCAATTCGTTCCACGTTCTTCCAGAGGCATTAAAACCAGTCATACTTTACTACCCATGGAGGAGTGCCTGACTCCCTTACTCTAACGCACACGTCCTCTCTGAGGCTGTCAACTGCAACCTTGGCTACATCATGGTTAATGTTTATGGTGGCGTTTAAGCCATATTCGGCGACTGACAGAGCGGCCGTTTTCCGAAGGCCTGTTGTAATATGCCAGAGAGAACCAGGAGGTCTGTTTTGTAAGTAATGATAGAATCAGTACTGCGATTCTGCTCTCGTGATTGGCTGGTGTGAAGCAGGAGGAATGGTCATGTCAACGGCTGCAGTCGCTCGGGTGCAGATCAGTGCAATTACACTGCTTGATAGTGCCATAGCATCTTTTAAGCATAGCGTAGGGATAAGCAAGCACCTGGTACTGTGGGCTAGAAGATTCCAGAAATGTGAAACTTTTGGCTCCAAATAGTCCCACCCAGTCATTCCTTTAATAGAGGCACCCAGCTTGCTCACGTTTGGCGAGAGATGGCAGTATCATTGTCACGCAGCAGTGCGCATGGCGGAACCTGCTGGATCTGGTTGGTTGTGAGCAGGATGGCAGGAAGGATTATTGAGGAGCACCCCCTCCACCCTTCCGAATCACGATAGCTTAACCTGCGTGGGCAAACATTCCGGGGATGTAGTTCGGTTGCAGTCCCATAATGCCGTTAGAAGCAGTCTGGTGGCGTGTTTGTTTTGGCAGCGTACGCTTGTGCTCATTAGCATTTAGATAAGAGTACAAAGGCAGGAGGCCGCTATTGATGCACCCCCTTCCCGGCTGTGGTCAGTCAGCATAACCTGTCTGAAATGTTATTTACAGCTGCATGTGGTTGTCTTGCAGTGATTTGTTGTTCCACATTCTGGCATCTGTATTCCTGGGAATAGTTCAGTTTATCTGTCGCTTTGGAACACTGGGATGTGTAGCGTGGTCTGTCGCACCTTGTTTTTCCAGTTGGATGTGCTGGTCCTACTTCTGGATTGTGAATCTTCCATGTCACTTATCATTCCGTGTTTCCGCTGGACTAATTCATTGTTTCTGCTGATCTGGGGCCTGCTTTCTGCAGGGTCACTTCTACGCATCTCTGATTTTCTGCTGCCCAAAGTTGCCCTTGGCCAGGTGACATTTAACTTACGGTTTTATTTTATTTATTTATTTTTTGTAGCCTGTGCTCTGCCCCCCACCAGCCCAGATCCATTTAAATGCAGAGGCCGTTCCCTTCTGCTGATCTGCCCCAATAACCCATCCTGGTTTCATGCCACCACTTAGCGTCAGTAACTGCCTCGCCGAGAGGGGGGGGGGTGCATAGGACCGCTCTGGGTAATTACGCCCCCCACCTGGACAGGAAAAATAAAAGACCCCAGTTAATTAAAGCCAGCCTTGCTTTCAGCTTGCAAAGTCAATAATTATTTCATCAACATCCGCCACGCCGGCCCACCCCTTACGCTCACACCGAATGTGAGGCCGACTCTGGGGGTGGGGGAGCCACAAGGAGTTCCCAGCGTACAGCTGGTCCTGTTGGTGGTGACAGCAGGCTTCTTCCCTCCTTTGGGTCCCCTGTTAAATCCAGATTTCATGTATTCTGTGTTGTATATATTTCATGGTTGCTGGTCTGCAGACCCATAATTTTTCATCGTACCTTGGAAATGTATTCGTGTTCGTTTAAAAAATAAAAAAAGGCCCAATTCCTCGTTGACATACTGAGATCCAAGCAGAATTACAATTCAACATGTCAGGCTCTTATGTCCAGATGAGCTCTAAGCTTCCGTTGTATCTTCCTGCACGTCATTTGCATCGCTGGCAGCGAATGATGCCCCCTCCTCCCCCAGGTTTGAGTTCTTCGCGCAAAGGCTCAGCTCCGAAGGGGTTCCGATGGACACTGGTGGGAGTGCCTCAACATGAGTCTCTATCGTTCCCTGGCTGGCAAAGGGACTGTCGGTGTGTAACGCTTAATAACATGCTCATGCCATCCCCACACTGGTACAATCCTCAGGTGGTCGTCTTATTCATTTTGAGTATCTTTTCTTACGTTTCCCTCGTTAACATGGTTTAAGTCTTTATTAACCCAGGCTGAGGACCTTTTCTAAGGATATGATTACGCCTCTTAGATATGGACAGAGGATGGCGAGCAGCCATGGGGGCCCTGCCCGGGCTTCGTCTGTGAGAGTCATGTAGCCATGCATGTAAATGCTGTCCTGGCGTGTAACAGGCCAGCTGGGACGAGTTGTATTCCGGGGGGGTCCAGAACACTTCAGAGCCAGTGTTTGATGCTCGTATATACAGACTGTCCCCGACTTATAACTGGGCTTCGTTCCAGCAGAGAAGTTGTACGTCCAATGGGCGTATGTTGGAATAGGATAATCGCACTGACTTTTAGGTGTGAGAATGAGACTGGGAAATGAGACTGGGATGGTCGCGCTGTCATGTAGGATAGTAACTGTTGCCGGCGGCAACTATCATACTGTGCTAACTAGCTAGTGTAGTGCTGGCGGGCATACAGCAGCCCGAGATTTCATTTTGAATGATTTTTTTTGTGCAAGCAGTCATAAGTCGCACATAGGTTATAAGTCCGGAACAGTCTGTATGTGGTACATATTTCTATGTTGCTCAGTCTTTTTACACCAGAACAGAGGAAGGGGCGAGCCCCTCCATAAAATGAGGATTGGTGACATATATGTGGTGTTTCATTATCTCTGGAATAGCATGTGGATTTCAAAGGCTTATTTATGTTCCCAAACCTTCTGCGTTTGCCCTTTAGCACGAGATCACGGCAGCCATATTCGCGTCCTCTTTTGTGTGAATTGGATGTGCTTGATGTAGGCTGGGACTGCTTCCATCCGGGGGGGCGGGACGCCATGTCTGTGCCTAAACTTTAAACAGAGATGGGAAGCACATCAGCACACAAACACTCCCGCTGAGCGATTTCTCTGTAAATCTGTCATGGAATCAGCTGTCTGGCCAAAATGGGCCGTAAGGGGACGGCTGCGGCTTTCAGGCTCTGCCGTGGTGGAAGGTTATTTGTGGGGGAGTCCGAGGTCTGCTGTCAGCGTGTGGGGGGCAGGTGGCGGAGGGTGCAGCTGCATTATCTGCCCCCCCAGTCCCATGGCTCAGCTCACATGTGGGAAGACGGGCAGTTGAATAAAGTGCTGAGCCTGTAACCAATCCAGCACCAAAGCAACCCACCTTTGCATTCTGCACAGTCAGCGTTTAGTTCTCTTGCAGTCGGCAACCCAGTCAGACCTGCGTCACGCGGCCTGTGGCTTCCTGACTTTGCACGCTGGGTTTTTGAGCCGTCCCTCGCCATCCTGTCTCAGCTTCACTGCCCCGAACGGCTTTCCACTGTCGGCCATGACAGTTTTTCTTCATCAGAGCAATAAAGCAAACGTCTCTCTTGGTAGGATCTTTCTGAGGATTGAGTTGAAGCTGCGACGCAAGCAGATGCTCTCCTTCCCAAGTTGCAATGGCGATTTTAATGACAGTTTAAATGGCCCCCCCACCGCTGTCTCAGGAACGTTCCGTACCGTCGGAGGTGACATCTGGGACCGGATAAGGGGTTTGCATGAGTGGCGCCGTGCGCCCCCAAGCGGGCCAATTTTTTGCTGCTGGCTTCGTCTCCATGACGAGCGTCGGTCTGTAAGGATGTGGAAGCCTGCAGAGAGTCTCCCTGTCCGTGGTGTCACCATCTGCCGTCGTTTGCCGCTTTAGCCTCAAGCGACAGCTTCAGCCTTGCCGGGCTGCTGAATAAACTTGGTGTGGTGGGGGGGCTGCTGTACCCGATATGGCCCCACCCCCTAGACGGGGAGCTTGATAAGGAAATAACACAGTAATAATGTAATTTGAGGCGAAGTGTGAGATCTGAGACAGCTGGTGCGCGATGCGTGGTGCCGCGGAGCAGTGATGACAGTTTACGGATGTAAATGTGATTTTCGCCCCAGCACTGGTGCGTCTAGGCCGCCAGGCGGCTCTTTGGGATTAGTGCTTCACTTCGACTGAATTGATTTTAGTGAATAAATTATTCAATTCGGCTGCAGGAAAATGGTGACACTTTCCAGGATTTAAGCCTAACTGAATGGACTGCACAGGGCTCAATAGTAGCTCAGTGGGTCAGCAGAGTGATGTCACCATTGGGACCCTGAGCAAGACCCTTAACCTGTAAATGCTCCAGGGACTGGCTGATCCTGCTTTTGCAGGGTAAAGCATTGGCTATATAAATAAAATGCAAATGCAGGGACTGAACCCCAAATTGGGCGCTTTGGGGTCCTGCAGGTTTTCCAGAACTAATATTGATTTTAAAAAGCAGTAATAAGCTGACTTCGAGTTACTGCCCCTGCCCCTCTGCCTCCTCCTGCTGGATTTCCAGGGCTAATATCTCTTTAAAAGAGAAGTAATATAATTTGAGGCAGAAGCACTTGGCCGTAATATCACGCAGAAGGTGATGTGGTGTGCATGGTAATCCCATGGCGAGCCAGGGGGGCTCTCCTGTCAGCATGAGGCCTGACTGATGTGTGGGTGGGCACAGTCGGCATGTGCCCTTTCAGATGTACCCCCCCGCCACTGCTTTTCATCCCTCTTTATCATTCCCCATCTCCTTTCCCATCTTCCGTTAGCCCCCCCCCCCCACTCTTGATCCCCCTCCCCGCCCCCCCTGTGTGGTGACGGCAAGTGTGCCTG
>JAAGVU020000483.1:0-11743 GCA_011763525.2 Mormyrus iriodes | reverse complement strand
CAAAGCTCCTCATTCCTCTCTTGGTAACAGCATGCATTAGATGGAAAAATCTCACAGATCAGAGGATATTTCAAAGGCCGGGGGGATTACCTCAGAGAGTGGGGGGTCCAGATCTCATGGGGAGGAGTTTAATGGATAATGCCATTGCTGGCTCCTGCATTTGCCCCCAGCGGGGTGGGGGACAACCAGCCAACAGCTCTCTGTGACTGATCAAAGTGTGTAAACACTCTCAGATTAGAACCAACATTCAGGCCACAGTGCATGTTGGGTGAACTGCTGACAACCTCAGCACTCAGAGAGACATATATATTGGTCCGATAATTAGTTTATCTGGGTACTTAAGTGCTTGTTAAACATAGACTAACTTAAACTGCACATTCTGGACCTGCTGGGTCAGAACAACAGAGTCAGGAGAAGTCTATTTATCTTCACATTCTTGTGCTGAGTGTATTTTGTCTTTGTGGGGAAAATTGGCTTCTAGGTCCTCTGGCGGACTTAGCCAGGATGTTCCGGAATTAAAATCCAGCTTTCTGGAATCAATAAAGGTGTTTGAACCAGATAAAGGGAGCTTTCCTGTCTTTAGACCCCATGCTGTACACCTCAGGCATGATTTAAACTTCATTATGAAGACTTCAGAAGATAACGGGCACAGTATACCCACAGTGTAATGTGCTACTGTACCCATACAGGCACAGTAGCACATTACAGACACACCACAGGCAGATTAGAACAGATTAATGGCCACGGGATATGAGTCACTGTGACACAAGGGTGTGTTGATGAACATTCATCATTCATACATAAACAGCTTTTTCAGCCAGGGTTTTGGTGCATCAAGCGTCAGGGGAGGTTAATGGTGATCTCACAACATAACCCCTTACTCCCTATTACCTGGGAACATTATGCCACTTTTATTTAAAAGTCCTTCATTAAGAAGCAAGCTGATTGATTTAAAGTGACGGCACCGTTTAATGACCCTTATACGAAAAGCGACCATTAAATGCCAGGTTGGGTAGGATCAAAAGGCGAAACTGGAGTGGAGACTCGATAGGGGATTAAAGGAGATGACCACAGAGGTGCTGTCGCATAGAGGCACCTGTCAGGCTGATGGGTTTGGAATCTGACAGTCTAGTGGGGATTGAATGCCCCCCCCTTCACCACAGTGATTGTGACACCCACATCGCCAACACATTCTGAGCTATGAGGCCAGATGCCTCACCTAACCTGCAAATGGAGCAATGCTATTAGGGGATGGGGGACGTTGAGGGGGGGAAGAGGGGTGGGGGGAGTGCTGCCATGAGCTGGCTTGGTATGAATCTTAAACGAAGATGCAACCTTAACACGTAACAGGACACCAGGGCCCTTAACGTTAACAATTCCTGGAGTTAATGAGAGATGAAATGATAAATACATAAATAAATGTGTCCTTCCACGAAGGGCCCGTCTGTGTGTTTTTATGTGTGTCTGTGTGTGTAGAATAGTATAGTAGCTTATGCAGAGTGAACTCTCCATCAAATATTTATACAACAGTTTACCAACTAATGCAACACACAAACACACACACACAGACAAACACAGATGATTTTTTTTTTGCATTTGTGTAAAGAAAATAGGTAGGCCAGGGGTCGGGTGGCATATTGGGCTTGTTATGTCTTAGGCCTTAGGCAGGAAATTGTTTTGAATACCGTGTGTCCTTGCTTCACAGCCAGCCTGTACATAGTCAGTCTCACAGGCCTTGAGACCTTGGAGACATGGGCAGAACTAGGGGGATGAAAGTACCTGCACGAAGGGATTTGATACTGTCTTGACTGGCTGAGCTCAAGGTCCAGGATGTTGTAGTGTCAGAACATAGCTGCAATATGTTATATGCATTATATTAATCGGCATAGCGTAACCCATAACCATCTATATATCTGCATTAACTATGTGATCCTTCATTGATTTGTGGATCCATTATCCATATTAGCCATAGTATTAACTGAACAGTAACCCCATGGGAAAGTAGTGTGTTGTGAGAGTAGGGCAGAAGGGCTGGACGTTAGGTGTGGATACCTCAATGCCAAAGTAGACCAATAGAGGAAGAGGATTATGTTTGTTATATGGCTGAGCTTGGTTTGTTGGTGTTTTGTGACCAATTAGGACTTAGAAGGCCTTATAGGGAATTAGACATAGTATAACAATTGGCTGTTGTTTGGGCTGAGTGTGCTTGCACCTGAGTCCAGCGGAGCTCTTTGTTGGATTGCTGAATAAAGGAATAGTCTTTTCTCACCATCAGTGAGTTCCAGAGCCTTATTTCTAAATTATCTATGAGAGAAAGTTGTTTAGTTTCTTCCACAATTTTAGCGCCCAACGTGGGGCAGCTGAGTTCTCTGTTTATTCTGGACGACGGGATCCTGCAAGAGAAGCGTATGTGGCACAGCGTAGCGTAGCATAGCATAGATAGTGCCTGACGGGACCAGATCCAGACGAGACTGAGGATTGGCCTGGTCCCTTGTTGAGGAACAACTGAGACCATGCTGTCCTGGACTGAACGTTCCCAAGACTAAATTGGCTGGACTCGCTGTGGTGAGGTAGGGGTTTTCTCTGTTTATTCATTGTTGCTGTTGCTTTTGCTTCTTGTTTTTGTTGATTGGGGCTGTTTGTGGAACTGAGTGAGTTGTTGAGTTTATGGGAGTACCATGCAGTTGAGGGATCCAAGTGTGGGTACAGGAAACACTGACAACAGGCAGGGATTGTTGGGCGAGTGCCCTGTCTGGGAGAGGAGAACAGGCTGAGCCTTATTATCCTCGTCACTGGACAGGACTCCACCTGTCATAGGAAGCAGGGTACGCTCACAGTAATTTGTCTCTGGATGAGACCTATCCGATAGCGGTGGATGCACGAGACTTTGGGAATGTCCATATTTGTAAGTTGCGGCACTGTACAGCACGAGAGTGCAACTGTGCGTCAGGGCACTGGGTGGTAGGGAGGCCGTCACCCGAGGGGCTGGACTTCAACGGTGAGGCTTGGTGTGGAATGGGGCAGAGGGCAGGGTGGTGTGTGCACTGCGTGATGTAGCAATGTATTGTGGAGGCTAGGTAGTGTGAACATTGCTTGCTGTGTATAATACTGTGTAACAAGCCGATGACGGGTAAGATTCCTGTGTGAGGGCTGGGACGACCTAAGACAGGCGCTGTTGTAGACCCCTGGTACTGGGCTTAGTGACTATTTGGAGTCTGGTCCACTCCCAGTCCCATGGGAGTTTGAGGTTTGAGGTAGCGAATGCACCAGTGCTTGTACCAGTGTTAGGGGTTAAATATGGGGAGCACATCAAGCAAGCACTCACCCCCTCCCTAAAGGGATCCTGTACATTGCTCTGAGGTTAAGAGGGAGATGAGGAGGTGCGATAAAGGGGGATTGGGGAAACCCTCCCCAAGGCAGATAGTTGAACAAGTCTGACTTTCGGCCTCATAAGGTCTTATCTAGAGAAGCAGAGGAAAGAGTGAGAGAAGTGCATGCAGATTTGGTGAAAAGGGGGGCTATTAAGGAAATAGCCTATTCCCCAGTCAATTATCCTATTCTACCTGTGAAAAAGGCAAATGGTACATGGTGGTTCATACAAGACCTGAGGGATATCAATGCAGCCATAAACCTCAGGGCTCCAATTGTGCCTAACCCAGTCCCGATCCTGGTTTCAATACCAGCGGAGGCCAAGTGGTTTTCTGTCATTGACATAGCTAATGCATTCTTTTCTATCCCAGTAGATCCAGATTCTCAGTATTGGTTTGCCTTCACCTTCCAGGGGAAGCAATGGACATGGACTGTGATGTCCCAGGGGTACACTGAGGCATCTAGTGTGTATGGGCAGGAGTTGGCAAAGAATCTGGAAGGGTTCACTGTGCCTGGGGGCAGCACACTGGTACAGTATGTAGATGATTTGCTGCTATACTCGTGCATTCACGAGTCCCATAAACAGGACACCAGGGCCCTGTTAGACATTCTGGAAAGAAATGGACACAAAGCCTCGAAAAAGAAACTACAGATAGTGTCACAAAGGATAAAATACCTTGGACATGTTTTGACAGGTGAAGGACAGTCATTAGGACTGGAGCAGGTGACCTCTATACAGGAGATGCCCAAACCAGAGACTAAACAACAATTGCTTTCAGTCCTTGGCATGTTTAGCTACTGCAGGCCTTGGATTCAGGACTATGCACAGAGGTTGCAGCCTCTGGAAGACTTAACCATTGGCCTGGGACTGACAGACAGACTGACGTGGACGTCTGAGGCTGAAACGCTTTGATGGACTTAACGGGGCGTTAATGTCAGCCCCAGATTGGTGGGTTCCTGACTACAAAAAGCCCTTTGTGCAAATCTGGTTCAGCTACATCCACTGAAACTTCGAGTTCCCCATGTGGTGCACGTGATTATGGCACAGGCAAGGACATCTCAGTTGACGCCTATTGACAAAAACAGTGAATGACCCCCTTAGAAATGATCTCTGTGAGCTCTGTGGGTGAAAAAGAAATGGGGCACAATGTGATGGAGATGGCGTGTGGTGGCATTCTGGAACTAACTGACCTTATGTCCCCAGGTCTGTCCCCATGGCCTGGATCATGTGTTGCATGATGGGATGGTGGTAGCTGTGACCTGGGTGTGGCACGTCCCTGGGTTTGCTGCAGCTGCTGCTCAATTCTGCAGAAAGTATGAAATACAATGTGGGAAAGGACATTCCAACTGATCCTGCAGTGACCCCGAGCCCCAATGACTCATTTGATCATTTACAGATGGATTTTATTGAATTGACCCCATTCAAGGAATATAAGTATTGTTTGGTAATGGTAGATTTGGTTTCCCGATGGGTAGAGACATCCCTGTGCCGTCACCCTGATGCCCTGAGCGTGGCCAAATGCCTGCTGAAAGAGGTGATTTCTCAATGGGGTGTTCCAGCTAAAATTACCACGGACAATGGTCCTGAATTCATTGCAGAGACCCTGGCTAAATTATCCTATTGGATGCAAATTGACTTGAAGCATTACTGTGCCTACCACCCCTCAAGTGGAGGGACAGTGGAAAGAGAAAATCAAACGTTGAAATTGAACCTGGCTAAGATCTCAGAGACCACGGGCCTGCCCTGGGTGGTTACCCTGCCTCTAGCTTTGTTATTCATGCATGCCAGGACACATCGGCAGACGGATTTGGCTCCTTTTGAAGTCTTGACAGGAAGGCCAATGTGTGTGTTGTCTCCTTCTCAATTTTTGACCCTGGAAACAGCAGACGGAGATCTGATGACTTACCTTGCTGGTTTGCGGTAGGCAATAGGTGCAGCCTTTGAGCAGGTTCATGCCAAATGGAGTACTCCGGAGGAGGAGCTGCGACAGACTAGAAAGCCGCTTGAACCAGGAGGCTGGGTGCTTGTCTGAGACTTGCGGAGGAAAAGATGGAGTACACCGAGGTGGAAGGGCCCGCACCAGGTCATGTTGGTGACCCCTCACACAGTAAAGGTGGAAGAGATCAATACGTAGGTCCACCAAACACACTGCAGATGCGTGTACAACCCTGGTGGTTATTCCAAGATTGGCTCCCGCAGGACCACAATCGTGTTGTCTCTTTTGTGATATATCGTTATCAATATGTTCATGTGTCAAAAAATTACACTCTGTCGTCTATGTCATTAGTCAAATATGGAGTGCCACACGGAGCAGTGCTTGGTCCTTTACTGTTTCTCTCTACATGCTGCCATTAGGTAAAACAATAAGAAAACATAATGTTAATTATCATTCCTATGCTGACGACACCCAAATATACATTTCAGTCACGCCTAACAATTCTGCACTTATTGTCACTCTAGCTAAGTGCTTCAACGAAGTCAAGACCTGGATGGCTGAAAATTTCTTATTATTAAATGCTCAGAAAACTGACGTTCTGTTGTTTGGTGGCAAGTCCATAGATAGGAATGCCATAATGCTGCACTCCACTCCAGAGGGCTGAACTTTTCTCTCAGCAACTCAGCCCGTAATCTAGGTGTCATCTTAGACACAAACCTCTCATTCAAATTGCATGTGGATGCAGTTTTGAAGGTATGCTTCCTACAACTACGCAGCATTGCCAAACTACGACAATTTCTTACTATTCAAGACACACAGAAATTGATACATGCCTTTGTATACAGTAGGTTAGACTACTGTAATTCTCTGTTATCCCAGAGCACACAATGCATATTAAACACCTTGCAGCATATTAAAAATGCTGCAGCTCGATTCATCACCAGGAGCAGGAAATTTGAACACACAACCCCTGTTCTTAGTTCCCTGCATTGGCTTCCTATTAGGTTCAGGACTGATTTCAAAGTTCTCCTACTTACATATAAGGCACTTAAAGGTCTAGCACCTGCTTACCCGACAGAGTTACTTGAAGTTTGCAAGCTGCATCGTCCACTCAGATCACAGAATGCAGGTTTCCTTGTCATTCCACATATAAACAAAGTGACAGTTGGCAGTAAAGCATTCAGCTACAGGGCCCCTATATTGTGGAATAGTTTATCAAGCTATGTTCAGGATGCCAAATCGGTCTCAGTCTTTTAATCTTGACTGAAGACCTATTATTTCAGTTTAGCTTACCCGCAACTTAACTTATAACACACCGTAACTATAGCTGCTGGTGCTGCTGTACATGCCATTTTTATTTTCTATGCTTGTCCATTAATGTGCTAATCTATGTTCTGATCACTCATGCTCTCTGCCTTCCCACATGTCCGAGTGGTGCCCGGGGAGGGCACCATCTGAGCTGGAGTCCTAGTTCAGTCCCATGGACGGGTGAAACCATGGATGTGACTTATAGACTGCAACATCGTCGGTGCAACCTCCAGTCTGCCACCCTAGACAGGCCAGTGTGGAGAACAACCTCATTTTTGGACTTTGGCATGACCATAATCATAGCTTGCACCTTGCTTTTAGCAAGAAAGCCCACGCTTGTCTGTGCAATAATATTAGCATGCCCAGGGGGGTTGGGCAGCCAGCTGACCTTGGACCTCCAGTGTTTTTTTTTCTCCTTATTTGGGAGTTTTTTGTTCCTTTCCTTCCTTCTTTCCTTAGTTAAATTCTTTGCCTTAGTATTCTCTCAAACATCATGTAAAGCGCTTTGGGGCGACTTTGTTGTGAAAGGCGCTATATAAAAATAAATTGAATTGAATTGAATATCCATCGTTGTTGTGGCACTTGTGTTTCGTATTGATGCTATACTGGAGAACCGCTTATTCCATCTGTGTCACATGCTGTACCCCTGTAGAGCCAAACTCCCAAAGGGTGCTTGACCGAGAAAAATAGAGGTGATGGATGCCAATGCTGTGGAGCTTCTGGCCCGAGCAGTGACCACCGAGTTGAACGTTTCAGACTGCTGGGTTTGTCACTACATGCCCCACACCTTGACAGCATGGCCTATTTGGGTACAGTTGGGACATCTGGTTTTCCTCATTGATTCCAGGACTGTCTGGAATATTTAGACCTTTAATATTTGGCATACTGCTTTTGCTTGTAGTGTTACTGTTATACTGCTGTTTAAGTGTTGTTCTAGTGTTCTGGCCTCCAGAGCTATGCCTCACATACTCCTGTGCACTGCCCCTTCCCTGGGGGTGGATGAGCCTCCTATCCCAGTCTTGCTCTACAACCCACAACCCCCAGTCATCATACTCGTGTCCAACCACACCAATTCCTCTGGTGACACGTGTACCGTCCAACCTGCCTCGATCCAGTTCACCCCATTGTGCTATCAATGCTCACTTGTCTGGGAGGAAGATTACAGTGATGAAGAGTCCGACCAGCCGTAAACAGCGTGAGAGGGGTGCGTGTTGAAAAGGGGGGAATGTGGAAAGAAAACTGGTAGGCCAGGGTTCGGGTGGCATATTGGGCTTATGTCCTAGGCCTTAGGCAGGAAGAAATTGTTTTGAATACTGTGGCTTCACAGTCAACCTGCATGTAGTCAGTCTCACAGGCCTTGAGACCTTGGAGACATGGGCAGTACGAGGGGGATGAAATCATCTGCAGGAAGAGATTCGAAACTGTCTTGACTGGCTGAGCTCAAGGTCCAGGATGTTGTTTGTCATGTTTACATTTTTCTTTTCAACTATAACGAAGTTGAACAATGAATTAATGAAAATATAAGTTAAAAGTTGCAAAAGTTGCAACAAACTAACAAGTAGTTATATTAGTGAAGACAAAACAAAAACATTGTGTCGGCCTTTTCAACCATGATTGTCCGTAAGCCGTATTGACGAGAACGGTTATTTATGTTTATCAGAGCTGGCACGTTGAACAAGTTCTGCATGATGTGCATGTATTTCACACTTACAGAATCGTTCCCCACTTGAGGTCAAATCCAGTCTTTTAGTCTCCCTCCTGCTCTTTGTTATATATTTTCCCCTGTATTTTGCCCACTTAGTCCCTGGCATTGTTAACGAACTAGCTAAAGAAACTCCATCAATCGCTTTATTTTGATTTGTTTTCTGATTTGTATGGGAAAGGAGAGATATGGAGTTATAGGAGGGCCATAAGAAGAATAAATCTGTAAAAGAATAAGGAAATAAATGTTCAGTAAGAAATTAAAACAAATACAAATAAAAATAAAAGAATAAGAAAATAATTGAGTTTCTTTATTGCTTTTGCTTTTTGTCCAAGGGCCAAGCTGTTCATCAACTGGCTTTGGGCAGAGCTTCCCACAGGAACATGCCCCCTCAGACGGGCTGAGTGCCAATAGTATCTTCTGTGTGTGTGAGAAAGAGATCATTCAATATCAGCATGACAGCGGATGCACGACATGGGAACCGCATGCGTGCACTTCACTGACAGCAGTTCCCATTCATATTGTGTGTGTGTGTGATCATACAGCATTGTTGTAAATATTTTTATTAAGATTTTCCAGAATAGAACAATTAATACACAGTAACAAAAAGGAGCCTCACATAAGACATTTTTTTTATATAAGTATAATGAAACTAAATAATGAAATGAAAATACAAGGGCGGTAAATTATACTGCTGCATCAGCACAAATACACAAGGACCTAGTTACTTTGTGCAAGTTGGTCCAAAAACAGCTGCCAAATACTGGAAAATTTGTTAAGGTTGTCCATTATGCCGTATTGGATTTTCTCCATATATAATACACAAGTGACTTCCATTAGCCAGGTCTTAAGAGACAGTGTCCGATTTCCAGAGCTTCAAAATCAGCCATTTAGCAATTATCATGCCATACATGATAGTCTTCTGTGCAGAAGAGTGATCTAGCAGGGACAAGGAGTACCCAAACAGTGCTATCTCTGGGCCTGGTTTTAACATGCAACCATACATGTCAGTGTCACAAGTACGGGGCCAGGCAGGCAGGCAGGCAGGCAGGCAGAGTCTGAGGAGAGCAGTGCTAGGATCACCCCGTGAGGGGACTTTATTAATGCAGGGACCAGCTACAAAGATAACATCAATGACCCAACAAGGAAGCACAGGACTGGGCAACTCTTATACATGGGAACACAGGGGAATGAACGAGGGGCACCTGTGACTGATTAACAATAGGGCAGGAACACAAGGTAACGACAATGAGCTACAGGCGGGGCTGATAATCGTGTGGGAAACACGGGGAATAGATCGGTAGGGCAGGGCTGGACGTGACAGTCAGAGTACCACTTGAACACTGCACACCAAAAGTTGTACAATTTTAGACAGGACCAAAAAAGGTGGGCTAGAGTGCCCTCAGCTGATTTACACAATCATAAAATGGAGAAGTCACAGGATAAATTCTATGTAATTTAGTTTTGGAATAATGAAGCCAATGTAGTATCTTAAATTGAATTAGCTGATGACTGGTGTTAATAGAGCAGGTTCAAATTCTACTGAGGTTTTCCTCCGAGTCATCCTATCAGTTTGTATACCTAGTTCCTCTCCCCATGCCCTCCTTAACGATTGTGTGGAATAGTCCACTCATTCACAAAATCAGGAACCAAATGTCTTGAATTGTACGGGCCCAACAAAAGCTTATGCATTCTCCCCTCCTCAGGCAGATGCTCAAAATCAGACACAGACTGATGAACATAGTTCCTGATCTGCAAATACCGGAAAAAGTGAGTCAACGGGAGAGAGAACTTAATCTTTAACAGAGGAAACGAGGCAAACTGTCTGTTGATGTACAAATCTTTCAAGGTAATGATACCTTTTTGCCTCCAGCTATCAAAGGTTGCATCCAAGAGCGATGGAGGGAATGCGTGATTATGGCAAACTGGGGTATGGACAGAGGTGCCTGGCAATCCACAGACCCTCTTAATTTGCCGCCATATTTTCAAGCATCTCAAGATTATACGGTTATTCACCTTGATACCTGCTGGCAGCTCAGGTGTTGAGAAAAGGGGTGCAGGGAGTGAACTATTCGTAATGCCAGCCTTCTCAATGGCCACCCAAGCAGGAGTATCCAAAGCAACCTCTGTTTTGTACTCTTCCTGCCAGTAGACAAAAGCCCTCAGATTCGCTGTCCAGTAATAATACAAGAAACATGGTAACCCCAGTCCACCCTTATCCCTGGGTTTGTGCTGATGGATTTTTGATATTCTAAGAGCTTTAAAGCCCCAGATAAAAGGCATAATTATTGAATCTAGTAATTTAAAAAATGACTTTGTAAAGAAGAAGAGATAAAGGAATCTCAGTAAGGAGACTATTTTAATAGCATTTATACGACCTATCATAGAGAGATGGAGTGTACGCCATTTATCAATTTCCCCTTTCAATCGTTTCACTTTATCAAGGAAATTCAGTTTGAAGATCAATTTAGGATCCTTTGGTAGGACTACTCCCAAATATCTCAGGTTGTTTGTGATTTTGAAAGGAAGACTTTGCAAGAAATCAACATCAAAGTCTGCACCGAGTGGCATAAATTCACTCTTTTGCCAATTAATAGTATATCCCGAGACTACACCAAATGACTTTATCAGATTCAGCAGAATGGGGATAGACTGCTCAGGCTGTGATGAAAAAATTACAACATCATCTGCGTATAGGGAGATACTAGCTGTAAGGGATGTTGCCTAATACTGATCGCAAGGGGCTCGATAGTGATTGCAAAAAGCAGCGGACTAAGGGGGCATCCCTGACGTGTCCCCCGATGTAGTGCAAATGGGGATGACTTTTCTTAATTAGTCAAAATCGAAGAGGAGGGGTGGGCATATAATACCTTAATCAATGAGATAAACCGGGCACCGTATCTAAATTCTTACAGCACTCTCCACATATATGGTCACTCCAGCTGGTCAAATGCTTTCTCAGCATCTAGACAAAGGACAGCCATTTTCTGAACCCTGCCATAATCATGGTACAATACGTTCATCAGCCTTCTGACACTGAAAAATGAAAATTTATTAGGGATGAAGCCAGTTTTATCAACATGGTTAATGGAGGCAACATATTTATTCAGCCTGTTTGCCAATACTTTCGTGAAAATTTTCATTCAACAGCGCAATGGGGCGGAAAGATGAAGGTTCTGCTTCATCCTTACCCTCCTTTAATATTAATTTAGCATTACAGTTTTTCTCTGTTGGTTTGGCTTATTTCTTGAAACAGAAATGACATTCTCAGAATAACATGGACAAATCTCCAAACCAACTTGCAATTGTTCACAACAGAATGGCATTTCTCATTGATGTCATTAAATTGCAAATGTCTTAGTACATGTCTCAAGTGTCTCAGTGCATCTTTGCAAATGGTTATGTACAAGTAGCCTACAGTTAGCAC
>JAAGVU020000482.1:0-11755 GCA_011763525.2 Mormyrus iriodes | reverse complement strand
GGCAGTTCTGAAGGCGAAAGGGGGTCAAACACCGTATTAGTATGGTGTTCCTAATAATCCTTTAGGTGAGTGTAGTTATGTCATATGTGAATGCACGATATCAACCAGACCTAAAATGTTAATTGGCCATCCGCGAAGGGTCGTGAAAAAACTTGGCCCAAAACAACCACTTAGGAAGACCAAATTTCTCTCACGTTTTGCTGGTCATAAATACATTCGATTATCAAATGCATGCAACTGTAATCCGAAGTCACGTTAATTTTTTTCCGTTCCACAGAAAACCATTAAAAGGAAACCAAGTGGCTTAATGTTCCAAAGTAACTTAGGAAATAGTAATTTCTCAATTGCTAAATGCATGAAAGTATAATCCAAAAAAATATATATTTTCCTTATGATGGGTTTTAGTAATTTTATCTCATGCATGGTTTCATGCATTTATCAACTGAACGACCAGCGAACTCTGTGAGAAATCTGTTTTTCCGAAATTGTTCTTTTGAGACTTTAAGCTGTTAAGCTTTCTTTTCTCCATGTTAAGTGTCTAAAAGCGTCTCTTTGCAAAATTACACAAGGAGCTATTATATACCTAAAAAAGTAGCATAGGCCTACAGTGTTCTATTTGTATGTTGTCCGATAATTTACCATTAGTCGAATGCACTCACAAAAACAGTAACTGGTATTCGCTATAATGAAGACTGCGTAAGCTAAGATTACTTTGAGTGGAGACGATGAAAGAGCTTGACCGTATTTATTCTTTGCAGGCAGCTGACGTATTAACAATCCCCATAGCGAATGAAGGATTTCCCCCATGTTATGTTTTTTTTTATACATCACTAGTCTTTTTCGCAGTGTTGATCTCATGCAGAATGAATGAATTAAGAAATAGGACATCCGCAAACTGATTAAATTCGTTGTAACACATCGAGAGCTAATGCTGTTGCCGCTGCGTTACAGTTACGTCACAGAGCCACGCATTTCGAGCCTTGTGCGCACGTGATTCGTTTTTCTTTCCTTCTTTGTGTAGATTTGTTTAATAGAGATCTTGGCTCAAAGTATTTTTTTTCACTTTATCACAGTGTCCACTCCTGACACAAGCCTTAGAAGCGGTTGCCATGGACTGCATCCATTCCAGGCCATTCAAAAATATACTCTAGCTGATTTTGGAGATATGAATTCTGGCTTCTTTTGGGTTATAAAGACTGTCCACCGAAATGAAAGCGCAATGGCAAAGCATACTGCAGAGCTACACCTAATAAAATGCCACTTGATATGAATTTTTGTGACTGTGATAATACAACTAAAAGTCCTGTCAATGATTATGATACTGCACGCAGTAATAATGTTTAAATGGGTGCTTAGGCACATTTACACAGCAACTGTAAATGAAATATTACTGTGGATATTTGTCATTAAATCTCCTCTTGAAATTATAAAAAAAAATACAAGGATTTGTGATAGAATACTATAAAATCATTTATTTCAAAATTAAAAACAGTCCTGGGAATCGTATTATCCAATCTGTTATAATAAAATGAGTGGGGTAGTTTATGGCTTGGTTTCATACAGGGCCTCAACATTAATTTACATCAATTTTGGGCAGGAGCTCAGTTAAACCATTTTCTTTTAATTATGACTTTATAGATGTATGTATTTTTACTGTATATATTTATATTTTTTAGCTTATATTCTCTGCATGTGTAGTTGAGATCCTCTCTAGAGAAGAGCAGCGCTGTCTTGCAGTTGGCTTGCTGGTTCTCTCCTCCTCACACGCTCTCCATCACTCCCCCTTATTGATACTTGTGGGCTTGGCATTGGCCCACCATGCAGAGACCAGCAAGACTCTCAGGGATACACTCACAGACATACACAGGCGGGAAGGGGGGCGGGGGGATGAGGACCAGATACAGCACAGCGCCCCTCACAGGCCGAGATACGCAAACACACACAGATTTATGCATTACTCTCTATATACAAACACAAACATGCACATAGAGTACAGTCTGGCACTTCAAGACCTGTGCAAACGTCGGAACTTCTGTCACCCTTGTAGTTCGATAGTCACTGTCACCAGTGCTTAGTCCATTTCCCCAGACAGGCATGCCATGTACTAACTCACGGATGCACACTCTCAAACACGCACGCAGCACAGCTGCCGTTCACCTGGTTGTCAAAAGCTGACAGTCATCTCTCCCCTAGGTGCCCACCGTTTGCAGTATAAAGCAAGATGGCTGAATCCAAATCTGCTGTGAGCCAAAGGGTAAATTATGACACCTATGGACACTTACAGACCCTTCAGGGTAAGCAAGGCCACAGCACTGCCGTTTCCCATAATACCATCATTGATCATCATGATTTAAACCTCTTAGCTTGCTCCTTTTCAAAAGCTCCTGGTATAACTCACATACTCCAGCTCATAATACTTCTGTCTGTTGGTGTGCCTGATTGCTGACAAAGAGGAATTGGGTTGAGCATCTGCCTCTTGGCATGATAGCCCTCTAGTTTATATGATGTCTTTTATTTGGGTCACACGTCCAGTTCTTTCACATCGCCACCAATAGCTGCCTAGTACTGCTGCCCCCTAAAGAGGTAGATAGGCACTGCGCCTGTCACAGTTTTCCACCTCTTGTCTTACATCATCCTGTATTCCAAGATTTCATGCAAGGCCTTTCCATCCTGGAAATACCATGTAATGAAAATTCAGCTGCAAAACCATTCCATGTAATTCTGATTTGGCTAATATTGCCTTCCATGTTGTGCCCTTCCACGTGATGCTACATTAGCTCAGGTACCCTTCCACGCTATGCTAACGTAACAGATTTTGCATGCACAGCATCCCCCTTAGCTCCTTGTTTGAAATATGTTACAAGGAATTCACGTCAGCACATTGTACAAACGGCCTAACTTTCACCATAATACTGTACTTGCCTAAGCAGATATTGCAATATCATTGCCCGTAATGGACACATGCTAACATATGGTATGTGCATAATTAAACACTATTACACTAAACGCAGTGTGGTCTGCATACACATACTGCACAGGATAAACAAATTCACAAACGGAAACAGTAACGTCTTGACCAGTCAACGGGAGCGACTCCCTAATTGTCTTCCCTTTAAAGGTGGCTAATTTTTGAGCAGCAACTGGATTTCCCCACAGGTGACTTTGCTACGGTTTGCTTATCTCACACAGCCGCTCCCCACCAGCGTCATCCATAATATACCCCTCCTGCTTTTCTCTTCCCCTCCTTCATCCTCTCCGGTCATGGTTAATTAATTACCAATCTGTTCTCAGTTAACGCCAACTGTAAGATTGATACTGAAACTCCGAAACATTATTAGCGTTATGTGTTTGGTATTTAAAAATAAATAAGTGAATAAAGTCATCTTTATCCAAGCTGAAAAGTTATACGAATGCATGAAAAAAAACGGGTTTTCCACCCGGGTTTACTGCTTAAAAATAGCTACATTAAGGAGTAAAAATGCAATCCGTTCATTTTAAACGTACGGGAGTGAATCAGGCTAAGTGCCTGAGAGGAGAGAGCCGTGAGACATGACTGGGAGAGCGGAGATTATTAGGGAGACGCAAAGGGCAAGCAAGCTGTCACTCCTCCTAAACTCTACATATTAATACCGAGAGCGCCTCAGAAGAGGGAAAACAGAAGCACATTCAGTTCTTTTGATATGGTAGGACAGGGGTGAGGGGCGGGGGGGGGGGATACAAAATCGCCGAAGCAGAGTTATTCGAAAACCGCGCAGTAACGGGACGGGGGACCGAAACGAGTCCGAATCCAGTCTCGAAAGTGGGGATCGCGAAACGAGGGGGGAAGCGGTGCGCGGAGGAAGAAACGAGAGTGACGCCGTATTAGCCTGTATCTAAAGAGGACACAAAAGGCAAGAAATAGGACATTTGAAAAAGAACGTCAGCAAATGGTCTAAAAAAAAAGTCACTGTCAAGGTGTCACCTACCAATCATTATCTGGTCCACATCAGTTTCTAAAAAAAGGCGAAACTCATGGAACGTCAGTTAGGCAGTCAGGTGACTATTTTAACTCAGAGAGATCCAGGGAAAGATCAGGTCAGGGATTCTGAATCTGGATATAAATGAAGTCAACATAGTGGGATCCCAGTGAGATCATTGTTCCATCATCCAACCAGTGCAGAAGCAACACTGGATCGTTCCACATTTACACCAGCATAAATATACTCACTCAGTGTGTAGAGTAATCTACGCCCAGGACATGTCCCTCACCTGACACATTTGTGTTTCCTGTCACTGAAGCACTGTGCATACAGAAATATGCACTCCATCTGTCCATCCAAACACTCAAAAGCGTGCCTGCTTTTCAACAGTAACCACCCATCTCCATGTGTTCTGCCTTTTCCCAGATTCCAGGATACAAGCTTATAGATCATATTCTTTTCATCATTTTCTAATACCAGGTCTTCCGAAAACTGTTCCTTCCCTTCAGTCTCTGTTCCAATCTCTAAATCTGTCACCATTCCTCTTCCTCTATTATGTGCTAAACATTTGATAATACAAAACATGTTTTATTGCCGTGACTATAACAGTGAATCTGCTGGAGACCCTTTTCTGAAATTCACCAGCACTATATCTGTGTGACCATTTGGTCACGTAACAGAAATGAATTTACACTGGTGTGTAAGTGAATGAACGAAGAAAACTGAAAGCAAATTGTCATGCAACTATGTTATTAATGTATCTCAATGTATAATGTAATTGTAATTTTATACAAAAAGATTGTACTGTAGAATCTATGGGCAAGCCATGGGTAAGAAATACATCTTAAACAAGAGCAGATGTGGAAAGTTTGGGTCCAGAGAGTACAAATCCAGACCAAGATTTTGTTTCAACCAACCAGTTTAGAACTGTGATTGTGGCTCTTTATGCTCAACTGGTTGGTTGAAACAAAATCTTGGTCTGGATGTTTACTTTCTGGACCCGAATTTTCCACCTCTGAAAAAGAGACATGCAGAAACACTTATTAAGGTTATCAGGCAGGTGTTATTAGTGCAAGGTAGTCACAGAAGAAGTTCAGTAAACCTACAGAAGTAAATCTGTCTTCATCAGTCTGCACCTGCTTCACTTTCGCCAGAGATTGTCACACCTGACTGATGGTGCGCGGAGTTAAAGATGGGAAGCGTATGTTCAAAGTCGAAAGGGTTAGAGTGGCAAGCGAGGGAGAAAGAGTAAGAATGAAGGACAGAAAGACAGAAAGAGTGAGAGAGAAGGAGCGAGAGAGCGAGACAAAAACAAAGGGAGAATATTTATTCGAGGGAGGTTGCTGGTCAGCCCAGAAGTGTCTACAGGTATAAATAGTACAACTGATGAATGAAGAGAGCGAGACTGGGTGCAGGAGAAGGAGTGCAAGAGAGGGAAGAAAGAAGCAAAGGAACAAATCAAGGTGCCAAGTAGTGAAGGAAAGGAAATGAAGGAGAGAGAAAATAATTTTTTTAAATTAGGGAATGCTGCATTTAGAGTGTGGAGTGGGGTCCAAATAGTATCATTTAAGTACAAGCAGGTGCCCTGAGGTGCAGATGGCTGACAGAGGAGAGGCTGGGAGCTTCTGGGCTTTGTGACAGAATTCATTAGTGTCACCATTTGACAGATGAGTCCTAATAATCATCCCTCTCTGTGGCGCTTCTGCTAAAACTTTAAATTAACTCTCACGCCTGTATTCTCACCACTCCCGATTAAACACAAACCGAGAGCAAGGAACAAGAAAAACACGCTTTGCAAAGTAATCCACGATGCCCCTAAATCCACATTGATTTCTCTAAGACCGTCGAAATGACTCAAATACCCAGCAGTGACCTGGATGGATTACCAGTCCGACAGTGTCATCAGGACCAGCTACCTCACTCACTACGAGCTCCACACTGGACACAAAATAGGTCAGCGGGAGCCAAACAGCTCACATCTCCTGCATCTCTGTATCGCGCCTTCAAACGTGACACTGAAAGGCATCGCTACTGCCAACGGCACGAGTCCAGCAGGAAAGCAGCTCAATAAATAATGTCACAAGAAAACAACCAGATGGCAGAGACTCTCGAGAAACACATACACTGATACATACACGCGACATTCCCAGTGACCACAGCTGACTCTCTGAGTACCTTAAATAATGTCACTTCTCAATTCGTTTTCTCTGCCTTTTCGTTCATTGTCTTATTTCTTACAATATACTTATGGCTCGGCAATACATGGACATGGGTGTCCCCTCCCCCTTATTCTGCCTGGGATAGGCACATGGTCACCACAACCCTGTCCCAGATAAGCAGTTGGAAGATGGGTGAATGGGATATATATGTGTAACAGAATCAGAAAAGAACAGCAATTTGACCAATAAATAAACGCCACATTAAGCTGCTACTGCTATGTAAAATGTAAGTAATTAAATTCTTTTTCTGCGCCAAACAGTGGACTGTAAGTGACAATGTGTAGGATGGTTGATAGACAGACAAAAGAATCTTACAAGCACCAACTAACACGGTCAGTCAAAGTGAACAAAAGCATTAAAAAAGAACAGGAGTCGGGCGAGGGGGCAGTGGGGGGGGGCAGTGTCTTACCTTGTTCATGGCCAGAGCGAATCTCCTCCCTGCTTCTCAGAATTGGCATGTTGGAATGACCTGATCTTCCCCTCTACCTCTCATAGCCTAAGGTATTGGATGAACTGGTGAAGGCAAACGAATAGAAATGGGGGAAGAGGAAGATGGACGACTGGGGGGACACGCAGTGGAGAGCGTGAGGAGGATGTTGATGTGTGGAACAGACAAATGAAAATGTGGAATTTCTGTCTGCACTCAGATGGCTTTAAAAGGTCACTTTAAACACTAAGATTTGGTAAAAATTAATTGAAAATTTCTATATATAGCTGAAATGTGGGTCTAGATTAATATATTTGGATGATTTGTTTAGATGTTTAGATGTTTGATAATAGTTTTTAATAAAAGGAACAAAAACTATAGACTTTCTTTCAAAACAGTTGTGTTAAAGATTCAGTTAAATAGAATGTGAAAACACAAATTGTCAGTAATAAACATGTGGACAACTAAATTAGGGCACATATTTTCAAAAAACGTCAAAGTAATTCAAAGACGTTATAACTTTATCTTTTGCGAAGACAAACATTCGAAGACTTCAGTGATCAAAAGGACAGAAATAATTGTGTAGTCCAAGAAAGTTTAAATCTTTTTTATCTCACACAAAAAAGTTACAGGGCTGATGGCTTGTCACTTTTCAAGCGAGGAAGAGCGGTTAGTAAAAAGAAAGCTTGACATGAAATACATGTGATGTCAAAGTTATTAATAATCTAATACCACTAACAAGTCGGGCAATAAAAGTATATTTTAATTGTGAGGATCCCGTTGTCCGTCTTTGCTGGCTTTGTTCTCCCTTTCCTTACGACCAAAATATATGACGAAAAAACAGAAAGATACAAGTATCTATACACAAAAAAACATAGAAAAAGGAAGGATGATCAATGGAGAAAGGAGGGATGAAAAGCTCCCTTCATCTGCCCTTTGTCCAGGTCATAATCCTTCCATCGCTTGGCGAGCTTTCTTTGGGCGTCCCCCTTTACTTTTCGTTCCGTCTTTCCCAGTAGTGTGTGATACCGCCAGCAAGAGGGAGACAGCGGTCCACTCTCTTCGCCTCCTTTCTATTTAGTCATCTCCTCCTGTCTGGCAGCCTGATCTCACCTGCTGCTGTTTGTAGGACTGTGGGAGAGAGAAGAACGGGGCCGGGTGGGGGGGGGGGTGAGACTCAAAGGCACGAATCGGGGAGCCCAGTCACATATCACGACGTGCAAATAGAGGAGCAGCACAGAAATGTCCCAGGCCCGGTCTTACAGCCGCATGCCCTTCAAGCAAACCTGATGCTAGCATGTTTCATAATTTGAACGTCCGCCATCACCACCTTTTTACGATGGCGCTCCGTGTTCACAGTCTATCACTTCCCGTCCATAACACTCTTCAGCAGAAATGATCACTCATACCCAGCTTAAATATGACATTCCCTACCATCTACCTGCCTGCATTCATTAACCTTCACATGTGAATTTAACCCCACATGCAAGCTGCTCTAACCAAGGAAGCAGGAGAGAGTTTGAAGGTCTGTGGGGCACAAGGCAAACCAATGAATTATGCATCAGACTGATACGTGCAAATGCATCTGCATTCATGCATAAGTACAGAAAATTCTCATACTTATATAATAATATTTCACCAACTTTTCCAACAACAACATAAACATTCTAGAAAGTGCATTATATATATGGTGCATCCATTTATTCTGCCCGCTAGGATAGCCAATGACTCAAGTGAAATCATTATTGTTTCAGATTTAATTGTTGATATTTAAAGACGTATACTAATAAGTCAAAATGCATTCAAGGTCAATAGATTCATAATACTAATTATTTCATACACTGTAGTAATTAACTCCAAATAAGTGTTTGAACTGAACTTCAGGAACATCATTTACCCTCACTATACAGTGCAAACACACACATACACCCACATGTACAGTATATACATACAAACACACACAGAATGGTCACAAATAAAACACACAGATAGTAAACAAACATAGACAGACTATGACAGCCTACCAAAGGGACACTAATTGTACAGAGATTGCTTTGTATACGACGTGGTTTCCTTGATTATGTAAAATGAGAAACTCATTTAATTATGAGCCACGCATCACAAAGACAAAGGAAAAACGAGGAATAAATAAATGGATATTGATGTGTTATACAAACTTGTTCATATATTTTTATCAGTCGGTAAACCAGGACCATTGTTAAAGCTCAGTTTTACACTGGGGAGGCCTTCTCACTGACCTTTAGAAGTTTACATTGAAGCTACTGTGGGGAAACTCAGGCCCCAGCACTACGCCTGAGAACACAGGAGCTTTGTCTGTCGGAAAACTACGGACGGAAAATATAGACAGATGAGCAGAATATGAGTGCTTAAAGAAAACATTTTCAAATGCTGTCGGTTTAATGTAAATGTGATCTTTTTACTTAGATATCACCAAGGCAAGCATATGTTTCCAATTCTTCCCCCCGAAACCATTTCGGCTATTATTTTGAGGAATAAAAGCAGAGATTGGGGAGAATTCGGCAATGAAAGGAAATCTCACCAGAAAAGGTACGCAACGCCACCCCTAGTATTAGCACGCGCAGTAGAAGCTCAGTTTTCCGTGTCTGCAGTTAGAAAACGCCTCTGAGGCTCATGCATGACACACGGCGTTCCAGGGTACTGGTCAAGGTCACGAGATCCAGAACCCAGCCTAGACAAACTGGTGCACCAGTTGTGGCGCACACGGTCCAGTGCGCAGGACGGGCTGCCCCAGTTAGCACCCTAGCGCTTATCGCAGCGGGAACCTGGGGCAGGAGTCAGGAGATGCTCACGCATGGCCAGACAGACTGATAACGGGAACGCCGCTGTGAGGGCGTCACGGATACCGACGCGGTAATGCGCTCCGCGGTGGACGTGCTACTTGGCCAAGCGTGCGCACGGAAACACAAGAGCATAAGGGAGTGGGGGGGACTGAGACTTCGCTTGCATTTTTCACACGACAGCGCTGTATGTAAGACGGTAAGGTGGATGAGTGACTGGAGGCGTTCCCGTACACAGATGACATCACACAGCAGGCACATACAGGATGGGGCTCAGGATCAAGAGAAGTGAGGCGTTCGTGAAAAGGTGGAGATCGACTGAAACAAAGATGCGGACGACATTGCCATAGAATAAAAATAAAAAAATAAATAAGAATCTTCCACTTCAACCTCACAGCAACCCACTGACAGACACTGACACCTACAGCAATGCACACGCATATGTATAAACGCACAGATACACTGGCATTGCCAATACGTGCATTTTTTAAATGCCTGAGTTTGGATGCTCTGAAATTCCATACAGAATAGGCCACTGTAATAAAAATTGTACACGTTTTCAAAACTGGCAGAATTAACTGGATGAAGAGAGAACGAGCAGGTGTCAGGACAGTACCATACTCACCTAATAAACCCTCTCCTTTCACAGATTAGTAATTCGGGTTTAATATTTGCAATTAGAAAGTAAGTATAACATCGGTAAGAATAGCGTGTTAAGGCTAAAACAAAAAACATGTGGTCCTTAATCCTGGATGACAGAATTTCGTTCAAAATCAACATACGAAAAAAGTATTAAAATTTGTTTAGTCCACAAGGGAAAAAAACACCACAAAAAATCCTGAATTACATTATGCATTGTAATCACTAATGTTAAATAACGTGTTTTAAGTTGGATCCAACTCAAGTGCAATCCCTGGAAAAACTACATCCGAAACAAATTTATTACAGCAAAGTTGATGCAAAAATGAAAACTCAGTCCCCTCTCAATTGCGGTTTATGAGAGCGCTTAAGAGCTCGACTGTGAAGGATGGGCGACCGAAAACGAGAGAAAGCGCTGTATTGAAGGCATCGTGTTTTCCTCGATCTCCTTACCGGCCGCTCACTTTCACTAGTAGCGATACACGAACTGACAGCTGCTGATACAAGTTTCGGGTCTCCTTGCAGTTCATTTTCTGCCCTTCACTCTCCACCCTCCCACCCACCCACCCACCCCTTGCCGGGTATTATTCTCTGGATAATTCAACATACACAAATTTCCAATCGAACACAAAACAAGGGTGGTTACGGGGACTTGAGGGAATTAACACACTCTTTAATGCAAATACAAAAACAAAAAATCGACGTAAAATGAATGGCTGAATGAATGAATAGATAAATAAATCGTTACGGCAGACAGTTATTCGGGAAATGCAAAGAGAACGACTGGGGGGTACAGTAATTAAATAATAGAAAAGGGTTTTGATTAATGCCCGATTTTGTGTCAAACAGAGCGAAACACGGAGGGGGCAGCGGGTGAGTAAAACAAAAAAGGAGAGTGAAAACGCACAGGTGACAGACCAGCGGAATAGCGGGAAAAAAGAGAAAAAACAGACGGAGGTGTAGTGAGCTGGTCTACACAACCGCCCATCGGGACTCTTTAGGAAAGGAGATCAACCAAAAAGTGCAGAAAAGTCTTTATCTATTGGCTATACCGTTCTCAAAACGTGGAAATTAACTGCGAACGCAAACATCCAATAAGCAAATAAAGGAACGAAGAGTAAAATGACTCAAGATAAAACAACAAAGCAACTTAAAGGCACGAGGGACAGAGAGGTGGACGAGTTGGTGCTTTTCTTGTTTTTATGGGTAGAAAATGTAACAATTGGGTTTCTCGTAGAGTGGGAAAGATATCAAGAGATGTGCAACTTTTCCAGCGAGTTACGAAGAAACATGGATGAAGGGTGACAGGACAAAAAGATGGGGGCTGAGAAGTGGCTTAGAGGGGGCTACGGTAAAGCCGTCCTCACAGTTTAGCGTGTGTGTGTGTGTGTGTGTGTTAATGCGTGTTTCGTGTATACGTAACGCACACACAAACACACACACACACAGACCGACAGATTGACAAACACTAAACAATCGTAAAACCTACCTATAAATTCATTACAGAATCCCCCAACATAGGGATGCGTAAGATGGGGGGAGGAGAAAAAGGAAAGGAAAAAAATAAAATCATTGATGAGGAGGCGTTTTTTTTTTTGAAAAAGATCTCTTTAAAATTATCTGCCAAAAAAGTTAATCTTTAAATGAATCAGACTTTGAGAGAAGAGGCTATGAGGGAAGGGAAAGAGGAGG
>JAAGVU020000481.1:0-11759 GCA_011763525.2 Mormyrus iriodes | reverse complement strand
ACTCTAACTACACGCTGTGTAAAGAAGTGCTTCCTCAAATTTACTTTAAAATGTTCTCCCGCTAATTTCCACTCATGAGACCAGGACTGACACATATATTTACACACACTGGGCAATTTGAAGACACCAGTTAACCTAACTGCAAGAGAAAAATTAAACCAAAGGAATTCATGAAACGGGAAGAACAAGGAAGGGCCACACACAGCAGGGGTGGGATTCAAACCATCCTACGCTGAAAGTGTGAAGCTTCAGTGCTACCCACTGAGGCACCATGCCACCCTTTTTCGAGGCACTTTAAATCCCTAATAATGAAACAAACATATTTAAAAATCAACAGAAAGGCACTTAGATAATACAATACAGGCATGTAGTAAACATAATATTCCTTGAAAGTTTTTTGGATTTTTTTTTTTTTTGCCTGCTTATACAAGAACGAAATGCTTGTAACACCTCAAACCTGCTAATAATCAGAAGTGTTCTCTTACTTACCACATTCTCCTGAATTTGGGCATTTGACACAGAAATGCTAACAGAGACATCTGTCGGTTAGAGAAACAGTGATGAGTCTCTTTTAGATAAATTATAAACTATACACTTATACATTTTCAAAATCACAGAAACAGTAAAACTTGTCCCCCTTTCACCTAAATGTCCTCTGTGAAACAAAAAATAAAGGATGTTGATCCTGTAATTTAAGTCTGCCTTTGAGTGGAATAAGTAAAAATGTTTTTGCAGAAAGTACTAGTTAAAAGAGAGAGTCCTAGAGGTGGGCGATATGGCCAAAATAGCTTATCACAATATTTTTGGTTAGAATCACAATCACAATTTTTTTTCTTTGTTTACTAATCAACCAAATTGGAATATATTCAAATAATGATCATTTTGCCAGCAATTCTATCCTTACAAGAAACACTGCTTGTAACATTTGTTGCATTTTAGGAAAGACACCAGACATGTTCTGCACATTTTATTTTCAAAACTTTCCGCTTACCGCTTGCTGTCCCTCCTAGTGTGTGTACATAAAATTTACTCTCCCCCAACGACACAAAATCAAACATTACAATTCAGGCAAACTGTAGGCAATTAGTAGTTTGAGATGGCATAAACAGTATCAAGTATGACAATATATTAACACAATTTTAACATAAGGGAGCTTTATTAAAAATTTATTAAAAACTTACTAAATGAACTGCTCAGGTGCAAGGTCAGCATATTAGAAATCAGTCCCTCAGGTAAACTGGGCGAGACCATAAATGAAGCAGTCTTCATGAAGACTCCAATGTGAACTAGACCAGATGTGTGGCTGGGCTTGAGGGGGCTCAAGACTGCTTGGCACCACTATGACAGCTCCATGAGCCACGCAATGGTCATACCAATATGTTCACACCTGACCCTGTGGTAAGGGTCAACTCAGCAGAGACTTTAGCAGGCCAGACTGTAAGGACTTATCTACAAAGCTGGGAAAGGGTCGGGTCCTGTTCTAAGGCCAGCCGGAGTTCATCAATGGTGACAGCTGCCTTCAGTGACATGTGCAACATCTGGATGAGCTATGGCTCCTGAGAGTCGGAGTCAGGTGCTGCAAGATGCTGGGTGGAGCAGGACAACAGATCTGCCCCAACGTTGTCATGAATTATACTGCTGGAGTCGCTGTTGAGTCAGATGATTTCTGTCCTGTACCAGCTGTTGTAAGCAAGGCTGTCAGTGCCTGGTGGTCAGTGCACAGCATGAATGCCCTCGAAAAGGTAAATGCATCATTGGTCACCGGCCAAGACACAAGCAAGAGCCTCATGTTCATTCACAGGATCTTTTTGTTCAGTGGTGGCGGGAGCTCGGGAGGCAAAGGCAATAGGTTGTTCAACTCCATCCTGCAGTTGTGACAGTACAGCTCCAACTGCCACAGAGGAATCACACGTGGCAGAGGTAGGGCATGAGAGGGAGCAGTGTGCCTGGATAGGAGGCGATGTGAGTTGGGACTTCAGGAGCTGGAAAGCCTTAGAGCAAACAGGCATCCAAGTCCAACGTGCATTCTTCTGAAGTAGCTGAGGGAGCAGAACTGTGGTAGTGGAATAGTGAGGCAAAAGATGCAGGTAGTAGGCTGTCATGCTGAGGAAAGAGGCAACTTGGGCTGCATTTGTGGGTTTAGGAATATGCTGAATATTAGACAGGAGCAGGGTGAGGCCCTCAGCCATGAGGCGGAATCCCACAAATTCAATAACAGATACAGAAAACACATTTTTGTCTGTTAAGTGTGCTTAGTTAACACCTCAACCACTCTAGGGAGGGTCTCATGGTGACTATCAGATGCAGCTCCATTGACAACAATGTTATCAATGTATATGACCACTCTAGGGATACCAGTGAAGACAATAGGCATAAATAGCTGGAAATAGCTTCGGGTGGCGCTAAGCACAAATGGTACCCGTGTGTACTGAAGCACTCCAGCATGCGTCACAAAAGCAGCGAGGTTCCCGCTGTCAATATGGAGAGGAATCCGCAGATAGCCCTGAAAATGGTCCAGTTTCGCTAAGATCATGAAGCCATGAAAGTGGAAGGTGAGTTCTATGGAAGGGAAGGGGTACTGATAAGGAATGATAGCCTGGTTTATAGCCTGGAGGTCAATTCAGAAACGCAGGCCTCCACATTTCTCATTTCTTCCTAGATATTGCAATAGCATTAACTGGCTCACTGATGCCTACCTCCAACAGGTGGTGCAGCTCAACAGTAATACCATCCCAAAGGGCCAGGGGACCCGACACAGAGGCTGAATTAGTGGGGTGAAAGATGAATCAATTACAGATTAAATGTAGGAAGACAGACTAGGCCCTAGAACAAGACTGGGTACTGCGCTGCCATGGCGAGCTGACGTTTAAAATGGCAGATCGAGTAGGGAGAATCCAAAAGCAGTGAAGATATTGAGGTCAAATAAGTTAGCAGCATGATGTGACATGTGAAAAGGAAAGTATGGAATAGGTCCATAGTGCACCCATAGCTGGATGGAGCCTACCATCTCAATATAAGAACTGTCATAGCCACTTAAAGCAGTTCAGGCCTTAGAAATTGGCATGCGGGAGAAAAACTGCCATGCAGTTGCTAGATTCATCAGAGACACAACAGCCCCAGTGTCCAATAAGAGGAAAAGGTATATATTGTCTAGCTCAACAGTGCTGGTTTTAAATTACTAAGGTTTGGAGCTCATAGTTATAGACATAAGTGGGAGAGCAGTGGATAGTGGCAGTGCTGTAGAATTTGCAGTGGTTCAGCAAATGGTTGGCAAAATGGTTAGATTTGCAGCAGTGTTGACATTGTTACCCATGAAGATGGCAGTTCTAGTCTCTATTAACATGAAAAAATGAGCCACGATTCCCATAGCATTGCTGTTGTTGGGTGCCTGGTGTCTCAGTTTAACGCACGTCATAACCAAGATCACCTGGAGTGATGCTATCACGTGATTGTGATGCAGATACCTGTTGCGTAGGGAGCAAAATGACAGTGGGGAATGCTAATGTAGACGAGAACTGCACTGCGCTTGCAATTTGAAATGTGGCTTCTATGGTGCTAATGACAGAGAGGTCATCAGCAGACATCAAAAGTTTTAGGTGTAGTCTTGGAAATTGTTAGAATGTTCAGCCAACTGATGTCGAAGGATTTCGTCTTGTATGCTACCCAATTTACAAAGGCTTGCTAAACTGCCCAAATTAGTCATGTCCTGGTATATTGACTCACCCGGACACTTTGTGGAGCCATAAACTGCAAACCCTGGAGCAAAATAGCATTTTCATACATCGCCATAGGTCCAAGCATCTGAAAGATCCACTATCCTGCTGCGCCTAAGCAGTGAATATGTATTACTTTCTTCTGAATGTCACTGACTTTGTGCAGTCCCAGGGCATCCAAGTATGTCTGAAACGATATCAGCCAGAGTGTCCAAGGTACAAGGGGTTCGACTGTAAATGCTAGAAAAGAAGGAGGTGGTAGAAGTGCAAGCTCCATCCTTGTCACCAAAATGTTGCATTTTACAGAAAGACACCAGACACTGAGAACCAAAGCCACGTTTCTTTTGTTTTTCCAATCTTCTCCTATATTACCATGCACTGTCCCCCATTCAATGAAAATGTGATGTTTCCAGTGTGTATACATAATAGCATTATAATAGTAAACTTAATCATTAATGTATGAAAAAATACTGTACGTGTAAAAGAAACTGATTAATTACAGCAAAAGTGCTTTTTGATTTTCTTTATAAGTATATGTTTTGAGTACAATCATTTATCACCTCAGTCAATAATTGTGCACTTTGTCCACAACAAAAACAAACAAATAATAATAGATTAAAGAAAACTGCTCATATTGCCATCATGTGTTGTTTGCCACATGACACAAGCAATAGTTTTACCAGTCCAGTGGTTATTATTCTTTTTTTTTCATCCACTGAGACAGATAATTAACAAAGATGACAAAGAAGTGAGATATGTAGACAGTGCTGAAATATTATGTAGGTTGAAGTTGCACATGGTCTGTTTTTGCTGTACTGTTGCAGTCTCCACTTGCAGGTTTGTTCTGTTGTTATAGTAATAGTGTTAAGTAGTACACTTCTAACTGGGCATTCATTGGAAGCTCAGATTAGCTGCACTTATGCCTAGTCAACTCCTTGACAGCATGTATTTTTGTAATGTGCTACTTGCCTCAGTTATACATTGCTTTGGACAAAAGTGTTTGCTTGATAAAAGTGAATGTAAATGTAGTGTTGTATCGCAATTCTTGCGACAACTCTGAAATGCTTATCGTGGAATTCAACCATGTCACAATAAATTATCATTATATCGCCCACCACTAGTCCTGCTGTTGGAAACCATTATTGTCCATGTTTTAACCATAAACAGGAGTGGAAGTCAATTATTTTTTAAGTCATTAATAATATATAGGTGCCATGTGGTAATGTGAAATGAAAATACCAACAAATTTACTAATAGATACACAATCAAATACAAGGAACAATTACTGATACAGGTCTAAACTAGAGGCCTTGTCTGACGGTCCAAGAATGATTTTTCACATCTAGCAATAGGATTTTTCCAATCTTTCGAATGATATCATGGGAGCAATGTAAGTGAGTTAGTGGTATAGTGAGCAGCTAACGCAAGATCTGTTTTGAAATCTTTCACAAAAACACAAAGAATACAAGAAAACACAATAAATTAAAAAACACAAAACATTGAGAAAACACATACAGAGGAAAAAAATCTACTGTCAAATGTACTATCAGTGCTTTTGTGTTTTCTGTGTTTTTTTGTCTTTTGTTAATTTTTTGTTTTCATGTTCCCTTGATTCCTTGTTTTGTTTTCACTGGTTCTGGCACTCATAGATCTTGTGGTGTGTTGGTCAGAAATTAAACAAAAATAAGTGAAGAGGGCAAAAGAGAACAAGAACTGTTCACGACAAGACATTTATCTTCCACTGTATGGAAATATTTTGTATTCCATAGAGAAATGACACAGAGCAGAAGCAAGTGATTTGTCAGCACTGTTTTGTGTCTGCTGGCACTATGCAAGATACCACTAACTTATTTGCCTGACTCTGTTGTGAGATAATAAGTTCTATTTAGGTATGTAGTAAATTTTCAACTCCTAAATAATTGCAAAAATTTTTAATACCGCAGTGTGAACTTATCCAGTATCGTTCAGCCTTAACACACAATACGTTCACAAAAAATCAATATTAACTGGTTATACATACTATAATCATGTGGCTAACTTTTGATTCAGCAGCAATTATTTTGACATACAGGAATCGTAGAAAGTAAGTTAAGCAAAATATTTTAAGTGATGACAGAGACAGGCTAAAAGCTACTCCGAGCGGTTAAATGGCAAAAATTTCTAAAGTTAACCTCACATTATTGGGTGGATGCGTGAAACCTTCATGTTGTCTTTTAACATGTAATTTGTATTGCATTCATGCTGTGTTCTGCTTTGAAATACTGACAAACTGCATTTTCATTTACTTTAACATGCAGTGCTTCCATGTACATGATGCTGTTGCACTCTATTTGGATCCTCATCCTCTATGCACTGTTTTCCTTCCACCATATTGCCAAGTTAGCAATTAGGAAAATTTTAATTGATGCATTTTTAATATCGAGTAATTGTGACAGTACTATACCTTTATTCCTAGTTTTTCCTGCCTGTGTCTGGTTTTGTAGTTGTTCCTGTGGTTAGATGTATGTATGTGTAGCAAGATGTATGTGTTTGTTCCTGTGTTGCTCCCTGTTTTAGTTTTTCTACCTACCTGCCTGTGTTTAGACCTTTTGTGGTTCCTTTTGTTTCTTGTTTTTTTTTTAGTTTCAATAAATTCCCTTGTTTTGTTAAAGCTGCAATGTGGATAGTACCTTTGTCCTTCCAGCCTGCCTTGTCTTGTCTTTGAGCTCTGCAGGCAATTACTTTGACCTCATGGCTTTGTTTTTATTCTGACATGCATTGTCAACTGTGGGACCATTATGTAGTGTGTAGACAGTTGAATGCAATGATGTTGGAGAGAGTTTAATATTGGGAGTGGGGGGGGGGCACAAATTCCTAATTTAAATGCAAAGGTATATTTATTGGGGGAGATGAATGAATCCACATTAAATACTGGGAGGTGCAAGTCCCTGCCAGGTTCCTATGTCTCTGGTTGTGTGCCTTTCCAAATCATGTCCAATCACTTAAAATATCCATAGGTGTAATCCAGAAATATGTAGAAACATCTCAAAGATGATCAGTAGAAATGCAATGCAAGTCATATTTCATGTGTCACAGCAAAGGGTCTGAATGCTTAAGTCAATATCATGTTTCATTATTTTTTTAAATAAATTTGAAAAAAACTTCTAGAATTCCGTAAAGACAAAGACAATAGATCAAATGTTGAAACTGAGAAATTTTATTGTTTATTGACAAAAAATAACTTTTTCGAAATGTGTTGCTGGCATAAAATTCAAATTGAGCATGTACACTACCATTAAAAAGCTTGGGGTCAGTTAGATATTTCTTTGTTTCCAAAAGAACCAAAACTTTGCCAATTTCAAATAACATCAAGTTAATCAGAAATATGGTGTAGACATTGTTAATTTTTTAAAGGACTATTGTAACTGGAAACAGCTGGTTTTTAATGTAATATCTACATTGGGATACAGAGGCCCATTATCAGCAACCATCAGTCCTGTGTTCCAAAGGCACCTTGCGTTTACTAATCCAAGTTTATCATTTTATAAGGCAAATTTGATCATTAAAAATCCCTTTTGAAATTATGTTAACACAGTTGAAAACTTGTGTGTTAATTAAAGGAGAAGTAAAATTGCCTTTCTTTAGATTATTTAAGTGTCTGGAGCATCAGCAACTGTGGGTTCGATTGAAGACTCAAAATGGCCAGAATCAAAGAACTTTCTTCTGAAACTCATCAGTCTATTGTTGATCTGAGAAATGAAGGATATTCCATGGGAAATTTCAAAGTGACCCCAAACTTTTGTACAGTAGTGTATTTGCCATGAAACAATAAAATTTCTCAGTTTCAACTTTTGATATGTTGTCTTTGTTCTATTTTCCCAACTTTTTTGGGAACGGGTTGTAAAATGTCTATTTAATTAGTTTAACCCAAGTTGTATTATTAAATGGTACATCAGAAGTAGTTGTTAATAAATATGAAAAGAACATACTGTTGTGGCTGGGGAAGGCATCATGTGGCAGACCCTTGGAGATGACAGGCATGAGAGCATGTTGAATAGCCATTTCCCACATGTGGGTCACATCCGGACCCACACTGCTGTTGGCTGGCACAGTGCCCTCAGAGGTCGCCAGGCTTTCTCCAACATAGTAGACCATACTAGCAGTGAAGATCTCAAAGCAGTGTGGGTTCGAGCCCTCTGGCAATAGAGTTATGGTCTTGGCTGGTTCCAGCGACAACACTTCTGATAGTGGAATTTCCTATCAGAAAGGATATAGGAATTAATATTTTTTTAAATAAATAATCTATTCCACATTCTCTGTATCCTAGCTTCCCTAAAATGTTATTACCGTAATAGTGTCTTTTGAGAAAACAGCTAAATCTTGAACTATTAATAATTATATTAATCACTACTCAGCATCTTAATCAGTGATGTCTGGTTTTAATGAATGCTGCTAATTAAAGATTAGATAAAGATAGTTAATCCTGCAGTGGTGTCCAAATCAATACAATTTTGTGGTATAATTAGGTCAAACACAGCTAAATCTTTGTTTCAATTTTTTTTTTTTGATTTGCAAGTCAATATAATACAAGGATTAATTTTTATAGACAGAGCGTAGTATAATCTAACAGGCAACTAATTAATTGCTTAGTGTATCTAAAATTTGAATATATGATTTATATATTCACAGCCATTTAAAAATAAGATATGTATACAGAAGTTTTATACATTAGTTTTAGTTTTATGATGAGTACTATGTGTCACAATTATGGGTCAAAAGCTAAATTTTCTTGGACAGTATTATCTGCAGCCCACACTTAAATAACTTTAATATGCATGAGAAGCATGATGCATGCATACAATGCACAGTGGTGGCCAGGGTTCTGCTAATCCGCTAGCCGCTAATTAGCAAAGCTAACTTTTATGTTAGTGGATTATCATTTCCCCTAACTTTGAAAACTATTAGCGGACCACTTAGCTTCCGCTAATTTTAGTTCCTCTAACTGTAAATTCACTAACATTTTTTCACAGATACAGGGCATGTTTAAAAAGTTTAATTGTCAAAAATGTTTGCAAATGCTAAAATCACACAAATTTCTTCTGGTCTGTGGTGAGCTTGTCTGCAACAGACTATCTGACATGCTGTTAACTGACTACCTGTAAACATAAGACGTGATTGGTCGATAGTTTGTCGTATTTAAGGTAGTCTAAGCTAAATGTAAGTGAGCGAAGATAAAGTCCATTTAAACTGGGGTACCCTGAACTAAGTAGAAGACTGGGGGCTGTATCACAAAGCTGGATTTCTTGGTTAGTTGCATGACTTGTTGGATTTCAAGTAGTTTAAATGGACTTCATCTTTGTTCACTTACATTTAGCCCAGACTACCTTAAATACAACAAGCTATATAGCTATCCGGCTAAGCAAAAAATTCTGCTATGGCTCCTGATTATTTTGCTTTATTTTCTGGGTTATGATTGACAGAGCTATAGACTAATAAAGAGCTGTGTCGCTCCTTCCTAATTCTGGGTAATGTTTGTAGTCTCCAAGCGGCTTCACTGAGTGCAAAATGTCAGCATGAGCTAGTCGCAGAACAGGGGGGTATTCCACGAAGCAGGATTTCTTGCTTAGCTGGTTAACTTGACAAATTTAAGGTAGTCTGAGCTAAACGTAAGGGAACAAAGATAAAGTTCATTTAGCCCAGACTACCTTAAATTCAACAAGTTATCTGGATAAGCAAGAAATCCTACTTCATGGAATACCCCCCAGGACTCCTCTGACAAAAATGCTCACAAACAGAATATCATTGAAATAAAATTTATTCTGGTTGATTCTACAGAATTAAACAGATGCCCAACTGGGTAAGTCCCAAATTACTCCAGCCCTGCGGACCTAAATTAATACTGCGAAACAGGTTAGAGCAGCTCTCACCAAATGGAAGCTAAATTCATATGATAGAAGTTAGCAGTTAGTGTTCTTTGTTAGCTTCCACTAAATGTTTTAGTGGTTTATCGGTTTAGTGTTATAAAATTAACCTTTGTAGTTAGCGGATTAGTGGTTATTGAAGCTTTTCGGTGGGCTGTTCCCACCACTGACATGACGCTATCTTTTTCCTGCTGATGCTGAATAGCCATGGGGCCCACACTCTTTATTTAAAATGTCTAAATCGAAAGTTATCCCACACGCGTTCAGTACAAATCCAAATGAACATTAATCCATAGCTGTCATCTAGTAAGAAAAAATGTCATCAGGTGTATTTCTATTGAAAAAAATTTGTTCATAAAACCCTTGCTGCTGTTGATATTTTTTGTTACATTTTTGACAGGTCAGGAAAAGGCGCCTTCCCTGGAAAAACAGTAAATCTAAAAATGTGGACTGGGATGTATTTTAATTATTATGCTATTAATTTCATTTATTTTATTCTACTGGGATTCCGTTTATTTCTGTAAGCTACAGTAAGGAATACGTATTTGCCTTTGATAATTTAATTTCCTATTTCAAATACGTCTTGCCACTTCTTTACATTAATTAAAAATATCTGTATCGTTTAACCCACTAAATTGCACTAGATGTGAACTGGGGTCAGACATTCGCATGCATGGATCAGCTTATAAATGGTGTTCTTGCTAGTGACTTTGTAAATGGAAAGATTAGAAGGAAACAAGTTTTCATGGACCATCAATATTATTTTTACTAATTGATCCAATCGATAGAAGCAGCTGCAGACAATGAAATGAGTGCTAATTATGCTACTTTTGCTAAGCAAAAACCATTTCATTCTGTTGGGGTCAATTCTCCAATCAAGCACTTAAGCCACTTAAAAAGTTAGGCACTTTTGAGTTAAGTGTATTCTCCCCTTATCGGCATGGACATACCCACCACACTTAACACACAAAAGGAGCAGCTATGCAAGAAATATAATTGATTCATCAAGAAAATGGGGTTGTATCCTCAGTGACTTCAGCAACAAAGAAAGTGTGCAACATGAACTACTATATTTACATTATGAATCTAATTGAAATCTGCATAAATCCTTTTATTTTGAAAATGAAAGCATGGCAGTAGCCTAAAACACTTATATCTGGTCTTTCTAATGAACATGAGAATTCACTGACAAAACCTAAATGTTACAGTGTTTGAATTCTGTGCAGAGCAACTGACATTACCTTATTAGGTATATTAAAACTATGTGATTTCTAGCTCTTATTTAATGATCACTCAACCATTTTCCCCAAATAGGCACAATCGTTGCAATTTTAAAATCAAATAACAAAAAACTAGAAAAAACATTTTAAAATTTTTCAACTTTATTGCCAGTATCCCACAATAGAGAATCGAAATGTATGTTCATTTCTTCAGTTGTTTTGCATTTTGTTTTGAATTGTTTGTCAACTGATTAACTATACCGGAGCCAAAATAGTCATTTTAGACAAAAATACTGTCAGAATCTGTCCCTGCCTTGATTGTCCTTTCCCCATTTGGCCAGCAGGTGGTGCTGGCCATCCCATCGTTTTCTCTGTTTCTCCTTAGGATTATCACCCTTCATAATTCCCAGTGTGTTCCCTTGTTCCCTTTGCTGTCGCGGGGCTGAATGGGTTGAGCATGTGGCTGAACACTGCGCATCCCTAATCATTGTGAGTTCACTCCGCTATATATATAGTGTGATATATTTTTTGCCAATTGCTTCATGTTTATTATGTTCATGTATTTCTATATTGGCTGTAGTTTATGTGCTTTTGTTTTTAGTTACCTCTGTTAATACAGTGATCCCTCGTCTATCGCGGGGGTTGCGATTCCAGAACCCCCCACGAAAGGTGAAAATCCGCAAAGTAAGAACCATATGTTTATATGGTTATTTTTGTATATTTTAAGCCCTTATAGACCCTTTATATTAAGTAAGATTCGTTGAAATTATGTATGTAAACACACTGTTTATATACTATGCACAAATACAGTGATCCCTCGTCTATCGTGGGGTTGCGTTCCAGAACCCGCCGGGAAAGGTGAAAATCCGCGAAGTAAAAACCATATGTTTATATGGTTATTTTTGTATATTTTAAGCCCTTATAAA
>JAAGVU020000480.1:0-11764 GCA_011763525.2 Mormyrus iriodes | reverse complement strand
ATATATATATATATATATATATATATATATATATATGTGTGTGTGTGTGTGTGTGTGTGTGTGTGTGTGTGTGTGTGAGGCATAGACACTTAGAGATGTTAGTAGACTAACTAGTATTTTCATTATTCTAGGTTACTCCCAGCAGCGGCAAGAGGAAACACTGCGATTTTTGTGGACCCAAAAAGGACAGGAAGATACTGTTTGCATGCAGCGAGTGCAAAAAATACATTTGCAATATACACACAGTATATGTGGTGTGTAAATGCTATGAATTTCTGTTCAGCCAGGCTCATTATATTATTTCAATGTAACACTGTAGGTAAACTTTGTCCTTTCAATTTATTCAGTTCTAAACAATCAATATCAATAGCTCTGGAAACCTTTTCTCATTTATATTCGTTCACCATTAATGATATGTTCCACAAACACCTTGATTATTATTGATTTCTACACAAAAATCACATTTTACCACAAGATTGACAAAAATTTTGACTAAATTTACTTCTAGAATTTACACCTCAGTGTACCCTGCAGTCCTGATCAGGATGAAGGCTGGGGGGCAGCTATATGAAGGGATACTTATAGAATTTATGCTGCTACCATTTGTTAGTGATTCTGCTAAAAAGATCTTTTGAGAAAAAAATGGAAGCAGAATCACAAAATCACAATGCGGGGACAGCACATGCTGAGGTGCACAGTGTGCAGAAGTTGCCAACTTTCTGCAGAGTCAATAGATACAGACCTCCAGACTGTGTGGCCTTCAGAATAGGTCAAGAACAGTGTGTAGAGAGCTTCACCAAGTGCAATGCAAAGCGTCAGATGCATTGGTGTAAAGCATACCATCACAGGACTAAAGAGCAGTAGAGACGTGGTCTCTGGAGTGATGAATCACGCTTCTCTGTCTGGCAATCCGATGGATGAGTCTGGGTTTGGCGTTTGCCAGGGGAATGATGTTTGCCTGACTGCACTGTGCCTAGTGTATAATTTGGTGGAGGGGGGATTATGGTGGTGGGTTGTTTTTCAGGGGTTGGGCTTGGCCCCTTAGTTCCAGTGAAAGGAACTCTTAATGCCTCAGCATACAAAGCCATTTTGGACAATTTCATGCTCCCAACTTTGTGGGAACAGTTTGGGGATAGCTCCTTCATGTTCCAGCATGACTGCACACCAGTGCACAAAGCAAGGTCTATAAAGACATGGATGAGCGAGTTTGGTGTGGAGGAACTTGACTAGCCTGCACAAATCCTTGACCTCAGCCCGATAGAACACCTTTGGGATGAATTAGAGTGGAGACTGTGAGTCAGGCCTTCTCATCCAGTGCCTGACCTCACAAATGCTCTCCTGAAGGAATGGTCAAAAATTCCCATAAACACACTCCTAAACCCTGTGGAAAGCCTTACCAGAAGAGTTGAAGCTGTTATAGCTGCATAGGGTGGGCTAACTCCATATCAAAGCCTATGTATTAAGAATGGGATGCCATTAAAGTTCATGTGTGTGTAAAGGCAGGCATCCCAATGCTTTTGGCAATATAGTGTATATTTTCTGTGCAGAGAGCAAATTTTCAGAGTTGCTGATAATTTTTCCAATTATTATATTTTACTTTTATCTTCTACCTTATAGACTTAATTCAAACATATACAAAACACTTCATAGAAAAGATATGGCATTGTAAATCTTTGTGATGTTGCTCAGTGCTCAGAACCTCAGCTGATGAGTCTGGCTCTAATTGCCTGTAACTGATTATTAATATTTCCATAAAAAAAATATCTCCATAACACGTTACTTGAGGGGGCACAAATATCTAGTAATAACTACTGAAGTACAAATCATGAACAAATACACTACCACTGAAAGGTTTGGGGTCACTTACAACTTTCCCATGGAATAGCCTTCATTTCACAGAACAGCAACAGACTGATGAGTATCAGAAGAAAGTTCTTTGTTTCTTGCCATGTTGAATCTTCAATCAAAAACACAACTGCTAATGCTCCGTACTCCTTAGTAGTTACTGTACTTCAGTAATTCCTTCAGTAGTTCACAAAGGTTTACAGAATTAATACATATAGTAACAAATACAGTAACTGCTTGAGATAAAACATCCATCATAATTCATTAATTATGAAATAACATGAAATCAGTATGTAACTAAGACTTAGTTTGTGGGTAATTAATAAGTAAGTGCTCCTGCCACTACAACCAGCCCAGCCAGCACCCCCACCTGCCGCTGATGCCTTCCCACCTCGCACCCCCTCACCTCCCTCTCCCACCAGCCCCCACCATGGAATGTGAGATCCCCCACCACCACACCCACCACTGTCAGGCTTAGAGACTGCTCCTCTGAGACCATGGTCAGCAACACTGGCGCACCGCATGGGACTGTGATTTCTCCTGTCCTGTTTACCCTGTACTACCCTGTTTACATCTTACTTCACATACAACTCAGAGTCATGCCACATGCAGATGTTTTCAGATGATACGACAGTTGTGGGGTGTATTAGGGAAGGTCAGGAGGGGGGGTACAGGAGCCTGGTGGAGGACTTCGTGAGATGGTGTAGGTTAAACCATCTGCAAACTGAACACCTCCAAGACAAAAGAGATGGTGGTAGACTTCCAGATGTCCAGACCCCATCTCTCACCAGTATCTATTAAGGGGCTCGAGGTGGAAATAGTACCTGGGGCTACATCTGGACGACAGATTGGACTGGCCAACAAACACCAAGGCAATCTACAAGAAGGGCCAAGGTGGAGTCTGTCAACATCCACAAGAAACTACTGCTGATGTTCACCAGTCCGTCATTGCTAGTGTCCTGTTCTATGCTGTGGTCTGCTGGGGACACAGTATCAGAAAGAGAGACGCCAAGCGACTGGACAGACTGGTGAGGATAGCTGGCTCTGTGGTTGGCACAGAGCTGGACTCCATTACATCAGGGGCAGAGAGAAGGACCCTTAACAAACTTCTGATCATCATGGGCAATGACAGTCACCCCCTGAACAGAACATTCTCCAGGCAGAGAAGTTTCCTTAGTGGCAGACTGCTGTCATTGTCCTGCTCCACAGGCAGACTGAGGAAGTCTTTTGTCCCCCAGGCCGTACAGCTCTACAATGCGTCACAGAGATGAGTGAAATGGAATTTTACGCATGAAGTTTCCTCTGTGTTCTCACCATACTAACCCCCCCATTCATTATCAATATGTAATTTCATGTCATGTATATTAATTTTACTTTTTATATAATAATTTATTTTTATTTTTGTTAACCATGTCTTTATAGAACACATGTATTTTATAGAGCACATATTTATACATATATTTTATATACATATATATTTACACTTGTTATGTATATTATATATTATACCATATACTATATTATATACGATACCATAAAGATTATATATTTCATATAGTATATACCTTATTATTTTTTAATTCACATTTTTTATGTATATTATGTATAGTAGCAACTATTATTCTTGCACTGATAATCACTTTGACCTATACAACTTTTCTAGGTATTGACCATTTACACAGCATCCATAGACGGACTCTGTACCTCCTGAATCCTGAGTGTTATTCTATTATTATGCATGTTAATTGTATGTATTCTATTGGATGCCTATATTTCCTTTGGGATCAATAAAGTATCTATATCTATCATCCATCCATCCATCCATCCAACTATATATGTAAAAGCATAATACTACATTACTTGTGCGCGATTAAGAAAACTGTTACCAATATCTCTTTCCATAGCTCAACTGCTATAGTCACCCCGCTTACGCCCTGCTTTGCTTTACCACATTGATTGTCTTATTCTACATGCCTGCGGGGTTTCCAACTATGGTCAGCTGGTTAGAGTGAGATTTTCATTTCGAGATTTGCACACACATGTATGCGCATTTACATGTATGTAACAGTTTTAATGCCTTGTAAATAGTCTGTGGCATTTATACACACACGTTGACACATACAGAGTCCACTGCACGGACTGTTCATCTGCCTCCCACCTGGCAGGAGGTACCGCAGCATCCGGACAAGCTCAGCCAGACTCTGTAACAGCTTCCTCCCACAAGCTGTAAGACTCCTGAACTCTTCATCATGAGTCAGTTTTACAGCTCGCTAATAAAACACTCCACCAGCCACTTTACTCTAACTTTCTTTTACTGGCATGTTTGCACTTTCTGTTATCTGCTGCTACATTACCTGCAGCCAAGTTATTATACATACTGTATATTATGTACAGAAAGTTTATATTCAATACTGTTATGCACAGATAATCCACATACATCAGTCCATTCACCCTGTTCTTGTATATATTATGTGTCTGGCCTCCTATCGTGTCATGTGCACTATGTGTGATCCAATATCCAACCCCCATGTGTCTTATGTTGCACTGTGGTCCTGGGGAAAAAATGTCTCATACTACCGTATACTTGTGTATGGTAGGCACAACAATAAAGTCCACTTGACTTGACACACAAAGTTCTCTTCACTTTTCATTCCCATATAAAATCCGTGAGTAAAAAAGCTGCTTCTACAATCTCTTGCAGTAGATGGTGGACAGACATATTATAAATGATCCTTACTATTCGCATGATTTTGAACACAGAACTTGTATAATAGTACCATGTCCATCTCTGATACTACAACTTGTATTGAATACTATACATATGATTTAAACACAAGAAAACATTTATGAAAAATTTTTCAAATAACTCTGGAATGGAATGGACTTCCATTATGTATTCCCATGCTGAGTTGCATTTCTCTGGTATATAACAAATTGAGCAGGTGACAGAGAATGTGTATTAAGTCACTATAATGCAGTAACAAAAAACTATGCAGGCCAATTTGGTATTGCTGTTTTTAAAAGCAAGTTTCTTCACTAAGTTTAATGTCATCTATGGCCATCGGCACAAAGCAGTACACGGATATCAGCCACACTCCTCTGTCATCCCTCCCAGACAATTACCACTAAAGCCGGCTCAGTCTGCTACACTGTGGGCACTAACATCTTACACGGGACAGTTCAAACTATGGCAAGATATCCAGAACAGATTATGTTCATTTCGTTTCTGTCAATATGTAACAGAACACAAGTCAGAGATTGTGAGAGTTGATGTAGAAATGAAAAAAAAAAATTATTTAGACAGTTACTTAAATAGTTACGCTAGTCAAGACAGATAACCACAATATTCTATTGTACACTTAAAACAATAACAGCAGGCAAAACACAGCAAAGCTCAAATTAGGAAGAATAAGAATGCTCAGAGAACCTTAAGACCACTTCTTCAAATTATACATCAGTAGTCATCAACAAACGCACATTCACATCATACAGTAGCTGCCATTTTAGTGTGTACTTCAGAATCGATATTTATAACAGCTTTCACCCACAAGCACCCTGACACCGACAGCAAAGGTGGCATCTTAGCATTAAAAGTTATATTGCTTGTCATTTTTTATATACACCATTAAATAAACAGAGGTTTGGAATTAAAGAATGCACTCCCACTGGTGTTGATTACACACATAAAAAGAAAATCCATTAAAACTACTTACTTGAGGTACTAAAGAAGTAAATAATCTTACTCCCTAATTGTATTTCAGCAATTTACCCACCAAAGATTAAAAGGAAATTGTTACAATATGTTTTTATGAGATCAGCAATCAATGATAAAGGGTGGCTCACAAAGGAACAGGATGAATATGGCTAGGAGGAGAGTAAGACCAGTGGACCTGAAGTGACAGCGAATAAAGGAAAGTGAGAGAGTAGCTGGCATTCGTCCCGTCACTCGGCGAGCACAGTGTCGATGCTTTCCTGAGAGATCTCAGAGTCTAATGAGTAACAGGAGCCGCCGTTGTCCTGAGGGATAGTCGTCGCCTCCTGCAGCCCCAGCTCTGCCTGGCCTTCACAGCAAGACCGCAGCACACGGGCCGCTTGCCGGCAGTGTCCGTGGCGGTGGCAGCGCAGCGACCTCTGCTCCTGGAGCTGACTCCCTTGGGCCAGTGGAAAACCACAGGTGGTGCAGGCAGCCTTCCTGCGTCGGGAGCCCCTGGGCTCAGCCGCCAAGTCCTCCGGCTGCTCTGGATCACTAAGTGTCCCCCCTGCTGTGCTGGACTGTAGGGGGCGTTGTTCGGGGCCCTCTGACTCAGCACCAATGGCATCATGGCCAAGCCCCTGGTTTGTGTTCTCTAGGTGGGCCACAGGTGAAGCCAGGACCAGGGAGCCAGAGGCATGGGTAAAGAGGTGCTCCCGCAGGCCCTGGTGAGAGCTACAGCTCTCCCCGCACTGGTGGCAGTGCAGCAGCCTGTGCCGCTCCTGGAAGGAGCCCTGACCAAGGAAGGAAGCCTGGGGTTCTGTGGTAACCTCAGCCTCCAGCACTTCCTGTTTTATTCCAGCCTGAAAGTTTCCATCTTCCCCAGAGGCCACAGAGCAGGTGCCATGGAGGCTGGAGCGTGGTCTGTCTCGCAATGTCTCCCTGGGGCCCAGGGTTGGAGAGGGTTGCAGCCGCACACTGGGCTGAGCTTCCTTGGTACTCAGGTTCCCCTTAGGGCCTGACTGGGAGGAGATCTGAATCCCATAGAGGTTCGACATTCTGCTGGTGTCAGAGGCAGGATCCTGGCCCTCAGCGGCACCTCGGCATAGCTGGTAAGCATGCAGGAACCTGATGCCTTCTTGCAGCCTGCTCTGCTCCACCTGCTGCTTGGGGCCCATGCCTGTGTACATGATGTGCAGCAGGTAGCTGAACACATCAGGCTGGATGTCAGTGGGCTGGATCTTAATGCACTCGCTATACAGAGGGAAAGGCCAGACTTCAGACTGCTTTCAGTATGTTCAAGTCATTCATTAGAAACTGATCTCATAAAAGATGCATGTTGTGAGTCATTTTTCAATTCTATATATTTTTATATAGCGCGGTTTCCCAACATTACATTGTCTAAAAGTGCTTTATTTTGTCCCTGCCCAAAGCCCCTAGAGAGCAAGTCAGAGGCAACAGTAGCAAGGAAAAACTCCCTAGAAGGAAGAAACCTTTGGCGGAAACAGACTCAAAGGGGGAGCCCAACCTCTGGGGCCCAATTTTGATGAAACTTGTTTAGTTTAAAAATTGTTGTGTGGCTGCTAAATAAGATTGCATTTGATAAAGTGCGCCATTAGCCTGATGTGTCAGTTTAAATTCAAGCAGTTTAAGTGGGAGTTTAAATTCAGCCTTTTACGAATCTGAATTCACTAGGCATGTATCATAGAATGGCCTAGGCACAGAAAGCAGATTCAGTAACATCCCAGATGTTTTTTCTAACCTGGACTGGTGGATGAAGATCATTTTGAAGTAGTTGGAGAATGCCGCCAGCACAGCCCGATGGGCTTTGAAGTAGACGTTCCCGATAGCCACAGTGCAGTCGCACAGGAAGCCAAACTCCCGCTGGACATTCAGTTGCTGCAGCAGGAACAGGCTGTGACTGGACACCTCCATGACACCCCGCTGACCTGCCGCAAACAAAAGCACTCGTCTTCACTGCTGGCACAAACTTACACTACTGGAACGAGCGTGTAAAGGGCGCCCTCTACTGGTAGAATGCTGGATGTTAAAGCTCTCAGTCCACCAAATGTATCCCGTTGCCTAAGGCAGATTCCCTAAAACTGGGAAAACGGATCAAACGTTCTTCTCTCCCAGTAACTGCTCCTTAGAAATTGTAAACTAAAGCAAAATTTTAGTTCCCCCATTTAAATTAAATTCTTGAAAACAGCTCTGAAAAGATACCCTCACAACCACGTGAAACAACTGTTATGGATGCTTTATTTGAAGTGTCATTGTTTTCTAATATTAAAATGGTAACGATAATGGGATTTCAAACTCTGAGCATTAACTTTAATATATAATTATTTGAATTATAAAGCATTTATACAAAAATGTGGAAAGTGAGTCCCCAGATGGATTTTCTCCAGCGGAATGGACGGAATAAAACCATAAAATGATTTACTGCCCGGGCAAGAAACCGCCTGCCTTAGAGAGCAGATGCATGAATAAGTAACGATTAATATTTCACATCAACCTACATACGTACAGCATTATACAGCTCTCCCATCTTCTGATCGCACTGCGACAAATATTTATTGTGACGATTGCCGGTGCTTTTACCGGTTAATGCCTTCGGAAAATGCTGCCAGGAATACCCATCAGTTTGCACTTATCGATAGCTAAGTCACAATCGAAGCTAATATAGCGACAGGATGACACATCCGCGCTGAAGCGACCCAAACCCACTCAGTGCAGCCTTCCCATATTTGTATACGTACGAACGGAAAGCACCATCAGCAATATCGATTAATGGGAAGCACTCTTACCACCTAATTACAGGGTATTAGCTCGAGAATTAGGATGCGTTCCGCTGCACAGCTCTCGCACAGTCTCGCGCCCCTTCCCGTGCTGTCGCAAACGACGGTCCATAGCACGTGACCCCCCCCTAAGGAGTAGCCAAGGTGGTAACAATACCTGTGAGCATTAAACATACGTATAAGCAATAATGTAACACACACGCGCGCCCGCGCGGTTTTATGGTAGACATTCATATTAACAACAGGTTCTGTTGTTAATTCTCTGATTAGAATTTTGATTACGACTCATTTAAAAACACATTGAAAATGTCCTGTTTAAGATGCAATACTGCTCAACTCCTGCCACCTGGTAAGATGGTTTTTAAAGTGATATGTTATATATCAGAACTATAACGTCATTATATTCCGATTTTAATATGAACATGTTTTTTTTCTTTTAATGCGGGAGCCTGCCTATAATAATGACATTCCACAGTGGACTTTGCACACTGACAAGCATGTAATAATGACTTTGCTCAGTGACTAACATTTCGTAATACCGTTGTACAGTGACCAGCATGTAGTGATGCCTTTGCACAAGAACCAGCATGTAATTATGCCTTTGCACAGTGACTAACATAGTATTGACTTTGCATAGTGACCTTCATGTAACTTTGCACAGTGACCAGTATGTAGAGATGTCTTTGCACAGTGACCAGCATGTAACTTTGCACAGTGACCAACATGTAATAATGACTTTGCACAGTGACCAGCATGTAGTAATACCGTTGCATAGTGACTAACATGTAACTTTGCACAATGACCAGCATGTAGTACTGCCTTTGCACAGTGGCCAGAATGTAATAATGACTTTTCACAGTGACCAGCATGTAAATTTGCACAGTGACCTGCATGTAACTTTGCACAGTGACAAGTGTGTAGTAATGCCTTTGCACAGTGGCCGAGATGTAATAATGACTTTGCACAGTGACCAGCATGTATTACTGTCTTTGCACAGTGAGTAACATGTAGTAATGAGCGTGCACAGTGACCAGCATTTAATAATGACTTTGCACAGTGACCAGCATGTAACTTTGCACAGTGACAAGCATGTAGTAATGCCTTTGCACAGTCACCAGCATGGAATAATGACTTTGCACAATGACCAGTATGTAACTTTGCACAGTAACTTTCACTGTGCAACGTTACATGCTAGTCACTGTGCAAAGTCATTATTACATGTTGGTTACCGTGCAACGACATTTCTACATGCTGGCCACTTTGCAAAGGCGTTATTACATGCTGGTAACTGTGGAAAGTTACATGCTGGTCACTGTGCAAAGTCATTATTACATGCTGGTCACTAGGCAAAGGCATTACTACATAATGGCCACTATGCAAAGTTACATGCTGGTCACTGTGCAAAGTTACATGTGTTCACTGTGCAAAGGCATTACTACATGCTGGTCACTGTGCAACCAGCATGTAGTAATACCTTTGCACTGTGACCAACATGTAGGAATGACTTTGCACAGTGACCAACATGTAGTAATGACTTTGCACAGTGACCAGCATGTAGGAATTACTTTGCACAGTGAACAGCATGAAACTTTGCACAGTGACCAGCATGTAGTATTGACTTTGCACAGTGACCAGCATGTAACTTTTCACAATGACCAGCATGGAAGAATGACTTTGCACAGTGATCTCCATGTAATAATGACTTTGCACACTGACGATCATGTAACTTGTAACAGTGACCAGTATTTAAATCTCCACAATGACCAGCATTTAATAATGACTTTGCACAGTGACCAGCATGTCACATTCAATTTTGCTATTCTGATGGCAGAAGACGGACAAGAAAACCTGGTGTGTTTAGATACGTATGAGTGTCGATCGGTCAAATAGCCTATCATCAATACATAATTCTGTTAATTAACAATGATTTTCTAATAATCTGGTTTATTCTTCACTATATATATATATATATATATATATATATATATATATATATTTCATTAAACAGTATGATAACATGAAAGTACCTTGTACTGTATAATAAAACGTACATAAATGAATTAAAATAAAATAAAATAACAAAAAACCATTAGTGCACCTTGAGCGCGTACCTGTGTCCGTAATGATCCTTGTGCGCCCGCACGTTCTTAAAACGCACCACTTAAATATCGTGTACTAATACGCCACTGGCTTGGCGTGATTTGTGTTGGTCATAAGAGCAATGTCATTTAGCTGCCTTAAAATAGCAACCCACCGACAATGCAAACAGAAACACCTCATTTAAAAGCATCATTCCTATGAGCGGGAAACTGGCACAAAATCCTTTGTATTTTTGAAAATGTGCACGATTGGCATGAAAATGAGGAATGCGCTGGTATGAAACTTGCAAAATTAGTTTGTTTTGCGCTTCATATCCAACATCAGTGCCTGACCTCACTGATGCTCTTTTGGATGAATGGACACAATTTACCCCAGACACACTCCAAAGTCTTGTGGAAAGCCTTCCCAGATGAGTGGCAGCTGTTATAGCTGCAAAGGGGGGACCAACTCCATATTAATAACTATGGATTTAGAATGAGATGTAATAAAAGTTCCTGTAGGTGTAATGGCCAGGTGTCCCAATAGTTTGTCCAAATAGTGTATATTTTGACTACCTCTACTGAACTAGCTCAGAGTACTTTCCCTCCAGAGGAGTTCCCTGTCCTTAAAGCCATTTTTTTCTAACCTGGGATCAGTCTGCCGAGGCCTCTGCCATCGTCTGCTGCCTGATGCACAATGCACCAGACTCTAATAGCTCTTCCTGCAGGTCCCCTATAGAATGGTCCCACGTAGCTCATTTACACTGTGCCTGGCCAGTCACTGGTATGTCTGTTTTAGGTAAGGTTTCTTGAGCCTTGATTCTCACATTAAGAGTTATTGGAATCGCTTCTTCAGACCCTAGGTGACCACTTGCCCCCAACACATGATTGGGACGCACATCTTGGCATCTCCAGGTAAGGTGGCGATTCATAGAGAGGTATTGTTAGAAATGTTGGATGAATTGAGTATTTAACAGCCATTAAACCAATTTTAATACTACAAGACTTGCATGTTAGAAAAAATTTCGATTTCCTACATAAGGTCAAATTTACAACTAGCTTCTCTTGCAAGGTTACTCATATAGCTGAGGACCAGGGTGGCCCATGTTCACTGTACAACCCTACAGACTAGGTCAAAATGGGTGTTTCACAATCACTTTTAGAAGGTGCATGTGTTAAAAGTGTGGTTAGCAGTATACAGTGGGGAAAAAAGTATTTAGTCAGCCACCAATTGTGCAAGTTCTCCCACTTAAAAAGATGAGAGGCCTGTAATTTTCATCATAGGTATACCTCAACTATGAGAGACAAAATGAGAAAAAAAATCCAGAAAATCACATTGTCTGATTTTTAAA